>JACEIK010004842.1:37738-68765 GCA_018107945.1 Datura stramonium
TCCGTACCATTTACATGAGAATGTACACACATTATTGGACAAACAAGGCAAAAGTTATACATTTGAGTATCGATTTGGCATATAAATATGCCCCTTATCAGCAGCCATACAGATGCTAGCTCAGGCCTTGACCGCCCATGTCAATCAATGGGAGGTGGTGCATATCCCTCAGAATGGGAATGCAGTGGCGGCAAGAGTCAGAGATTTTCTAAGGATAAACCCTTTGGAGTGTCTTGGATTAAAGGTGGATGAGGATCCACATGAGTTTATTGATGAGGTTCTAAACATTACATAGATCATGGGGGTGACCAAAGAGGAGTGCACTGATCTAGCCTCGTATCTGTTGAAAGGGATTACGCACATCTGGTTTAAGCAATGGAAGGATAGTAGGGAAGTTGGAGAAGGCCTTATTAGTTGGGATGAGTTTCATGCCGCATTTCTGGATAAGTTCTTCCCTCATGAAATGAGGGAGATTAAAGCAGCCGAGTTTGTGAACCTAAAGCAAGGGAAAATGACAGTTCAGGAGTATGCCTTGGAGTTCACTCGCTTGTCCAAGTATGCACCTGAGATGGTGTCAGATCAGAGAGCCTGAGTGAGTCGATTCATGCATGGCATAAATGACTAATTAGTCAGGGATTGCTGGACTGCAATGCTACTTTAAGACATTGGCTTTGCTCGGATTGTCCTATACTCCCAGCAGATAGAGGCAGTGCAGATGAATGAGCGGGAGAGAGAGGCCCAGAGGGCCAAGACTGATAGCTTCGGATTCTCCCAACAGAGCCCTAGTGGACACGGTCTGCAGTCCCACTAGTGGTCTTCAGCCTCAGCGCCTTCGGCTATAAGTGTGCCATCTAGATCCAGGTGTGATCAGATGGTACGAGTATCAAGCTCTAGAGGACAGAGTAGCAGACCCGCAGAGACCAACACTCCAGAGTGTAGCAGATGTTCCCAGAGACTCATGGGCCAGTGCTTAGCAGGTTCAGGTGCTTGTTTCGGGTGGGGGAAGCCCGAACATATGCTTAGTGATTTCCCATTAGCGAGACAGGGTCATAATAGGGGTCGAGGCAAGCCTCCAGTTCAGCCGCTCCACCAGCACGCCCAGCCCATCAGGGGGAATCTACTAGTGTAGGTAGTGGTTAGCATCAAAATAGATTCTATTCCCTAGCATCTCGTTAGGAGCAGGAGGTCTCCCCAGCTGTAGTCACTAGTATTTTATGAGTATTCCACCTTGATGTATACGCATTGTTAGATCAAGGGGCTACTTTATCTTTCATGACTCCCTATGTTGCTAGTAGTTTCAAAGTCAGTCCCGGAATCTTGTCAGAACTCTTCTCAGTCTCTACTCCAGTTGGTGATTTAGTTATAGCTCGACAGGTATATAGAAATTTTCCTATCACAAAACTTCAGAAAGTCACCTCAGCAGATTTAGTAGAATTAGCCATGATCGATTTTGATGTTATTTTCCATATGGATTAGTTACATACATGTTATGCCTCAGTCAATTGTAGAACTCGTGCAATAGAGTTCAGATTTTTGGGTGAACCGTCTTAGAGTGGAAGGGTAGTTCAGTTGTGCCTATAGGTCGCTTCATTTCCTACCTTAAGGCCAGAAAGATGATTTCTAAAGGTTGCATGTACCATCAGTTAGGGTTAAGGATGCTACATCCGAAACCACAACTATCCAATTAGTTCCTGTAGTGTGTGAGTATCCATAGGTGTTTCTAGAGGATTTACCAAGAATTCCTCCCCAGCGGGAGATTGATTTTTGCATTGACCTTTTTCCTGATACGTAGCCTATATCTATTCCTCCTTACAGAATGGCTCTAGCTCAACTAAAGGAGTTGAAGGAGCAGTTGAAGGACCTCTTATACAAGGGTTTCATTAGACCTAGAAAATCCCCGTAGGGTGCACCAGTTATTTTCATCCACAAGAAGGATGGTTATCTTCGTATGTTCATTGATTATCGACAATTGAACAAAGTTACCATCAAGAATAGGTATCTTCTCCCTAGGATTGCTGATTTGTTTGACCAAGTTTAGGGTGCTAAGTGCTTTTCTAAGTTAGACCTCAGATCTTAATGCCATCAGCTTAGGGTTTGGAAGTGTGACATTCCGAAGACAGCTTTCAGTACTTCATATGGTCATTATGAGTTTGTAGTTATGTCTTTTGGACTAACGAATACTCCTGGAGCTTTTATGGATTTGATGAACAGGGTGTTCAAGCCATATTTGGATATGTTCATCATTGTGTTCATAGATTACATCCTTATATACTCTCGGAGCAAGGAGGAGCATGCCGCTCATTTGAGGGTGGTGCTACAGACTCTTAAGGATCGCCAGTTGTATGCTAAATTTAGTAAATGCGAGTTTTTATTGAACTCAGTGGCATTTTTAGGTCATGTGGTGTCAAGTGAGGGTGTGCAGGTAGACTCTCAAAAGATAGAAGCGGTGAAGAATTGTCCTAGACCGGTGAATCCTTCGGACATCAAGAGTTTCTTGAGTTTAGCTGGTTATATTGGAGGTTTGTTGAGGGATTTTCATCTATTGTAGCACCGTTGACCAAATTGACCCAAAAGAAAGTAAAGTTTCAATGGTCATAGGCTTGTGAGAAGAGCTTCCAAGAGTTGAAGACTCAACTCACCTCAGCACCTGTGTTGACTCTACCTGAGGGTATCGATGGGTTTGTGGTATTTTTTTACGCTTCGAGGATCGGCATTGTTTATGTATTGATGCAGCACAGTAAGGTTATACCCTATGCTTTTAGATAGCTGAAGGTCCATGAGAAGAACTACCCGACTCATGATCTTGAATTGGCGGTGGTAGTATTTTCCTTGAAGATTTGGAGACACTATCTGTCCTGTGTCCATGTAGATGTGTTTACGGACCACAAAATCCTACAGTATGTGTTTACCCAAAAGGATTTGAATCTACGTCAATGAAGGTGGTTAGAGCTTTTGAAGGATTATGATATGAGTGTTCACTATCATCCGAGCAAGGCTAATGTGGTGACGGATGCTCTTAGAAGGCTTTCCATGGAGAGTGTTTCCCATATAGATGAGAAAAGGAAAGAGTTAGTGAAGGATGTACATTGGCTTGCACGGCTAGGAGTCCATCTTGTTGACTCGATAGATGGTGATGTCATTATTCAGAATGGGTCAGAATCATCCTTAGTGACCGAAGTTAAAGATAAACAAGATCAGGATCCTATTTTGGTAAAGTTGAAGGAAGCCGTTCAGAACCAGAAGGTAGAAGTCTTCTCCAAAGAGGGAGATGGGGTGCTTCGATATTAGGGTCACTTATGTAATTCTGGGTGTCGATGATTTGAGAGGTCGGATGTTGCACGAGGCTCATGGTTCTAAATACTGTATACACCCAGGTGCCACCAAGATGTACCGTGACCTACAGGAAGTATATTGGTGGAGTGGCATGAAGAAGGAAATAGCAGAATTTGTGGCTAAGTGTCTGAATTGTCAACAGGTGAAGTGGAACATCAAAAACCTGGAGGTGTGCTTCAAGACATTAGTATCCTACTTGAAAGTGGGAGGAGATCAATATGGAATTTATTATAGGGTTGCCTCGCATGTGTCGACAGTATGACTCTATTTGGGTGGTTGTAGATAGGTTGACTAAGGTAGCTCATTTCCTACTGATCAAAACTACCGATTCAACGGAGGATTATGTTAAGTTGTACATTTGGGAGTTAGTTCAATTGCATGGAGTTCCATTTTCCAACATATCAGATACTCAATTTACCTCCAGTTTTGGAGATCGTTTCAAAAGGGACTCAGTACTCAAGTCAAGCTTAGCATAACATTTCACCCGCAAACGGATGGTCAGGTGGAGCGGACCATTCAGACTCATGAGGATATGTTGATAGCATGTGATTGATTTCAAGGGTAGTTGGTATGATTATTTGCCTCTCATTGAGTTTGCATATAATAACAGCTACCATTCCAGCATTCAGATGGATCTGTTTCAGGCTCTCTATGGGCAGAGATGTAGATCACCTATTGGGTGGTTTGAAGTCGGTGAAGCTGCGATGATAGGACTGGATTCAGTTCATGAGGCTATGGTGAAAGTTCATCTTATAAGGGATAGGTTGAAAAAAACTCAGAATCGTCAAAAGTCCTATGCGGATGTGAGGAGGAGGGAGCTTGAATTTGAGGTTTATGATTGGGTGTTTCTGAAGGTATCTCTTATGAAGGGAGTGATGATATTTGGAAAGAGAGAAAAACTCAGTCCTCGTTATATTGGTCCATACCGGATTGTGATACGAGTTGGCAAGGTAGCATATGAGTTGGAGTTGCCCTCAAAATTAGCTTCAATCCATCCAGTTTTCCATGTATCCTCTTAAAGAAGTGTTTGGGTGATCCAGCTCTGGTTGTTCTAGTGGACAGTATCGGTGTGAAAGATAGTCTTAGTTATGAGGAGGTTTTGGTAGAAATACTTGATCATTAGGTTCGGAAGCTAAGAAACAAAGAAGTAGCCTCAATCAAGGTTTTGTGGAGGAACCAGCATGTTGAGGGAGCTACGTGGGAAGCCGAAGCAGATATGATGGCTAAATACCTACATATTCTCCATTCCAACTTAGTTTCAGCTTGAGGTATTAGTTTCCTCCTTAGAATTCTATTCAATTTCATGTTCAGTTCATGTGCCTAAGTTTCTTTCATGTCACTGAATGTATGTGTAATTCAGGAATTCATTTCAGTCATGTAGTTCAAATTCGGAGTAAGTCACTCCATTAGTTTTCAGCACGTATGTTCAGTATTTGAGTATGATGATTGCATTTCTCTTCTTTTCAGTATGTTTTTCCACATTTGAGGATAAATGTTCCCAAGGGGGAGATATTGTAATACCTCGAAAACCCTCAGATCAGACTGGGGAGTTGAAACGGAGAAAATAGGATTTTCTGCACCAGGTCACAGGACAAGTTGTCCAGTGACCCATGGGGTGCACCACGAGTCATTGAGTGACTCATGGGGAGGAGCTTGGATTGGGTTAGAATTTTTAGATTTAGGTGAGCACAGGTCTGACCACGAGTCATGGTCACCACAACAATTCATCAAGTTGTCCGTGGTTAAGAGTTGACTGAAGGTCTAACGTTTGGGCAGTGTGGGTAATGACTTGGTCACCACGAGTCGTTGGGTACACCATGATTCTTGGTGTTCCTCGTGGTGACCCTCAAAAGAAAGAGTTCCAATGCAGTCAACAAGAGGCGACCATGAGTCATGGTCAGGGATGACGGGTCATCCAGTCCCTCGTTGGGACTGGCAGTGTGTTTCTCCCTGTGAATTTATTAAGGGATTTTCTGTAATTCCTAAATTCCTTAGGCCTAAACTACGTCGTTTTAATCTTAGAATAGAGTGTTTTAAGAAGCGTAACTTAATTCTAGGCTTATTCACTTCCATGCATGCAAGTCTAGAAGCTCCTAAGGGTGATCAAGTCTAAATTCTTCAAAGTTCTTCCCCAAGTTCTCATTAGATAATCAAGAAAGCTGTGAAATCATAGTTCTACAGTTATGTAAGGCTATGAATGGGTGTATCTATCCACACCCATGCCCAATCCCTCTTCAATTTACAAAATTCTAGTTGATTAATCTATGGGGTTTTAACCCAACATGTGAATTCTCTAAGTTTCAATCATGGGTATGATCTAAGCATGTTTCTAATATTGAATTATGATTAATGGGAATATTTTACAATATTTTCAATTATAAATTATGTTTTTCAAGTTTTATAAATTACGATGTCCATCCATGAAAGTTCATGAAAGTTGAGATCTATGAAATATGTATTCAAGCATGACGAGATGTTTATGAAGAAAGTATGATTTTGAATTACCCATGTCTATGTTCATGTTTTCAAATGATCAAGTCTGTGTCAAGCATGCTTAAGTATTGGGAACGCCCATATGATCAAGTATGTTTCATTATTTAGCTAAATTTCATGATATTAGCTTACCAAATGGATTTTAGAGTCTAGACTCCCACTATTTTTATCTTGTGGTATGATTTGAGCCCAAAGCTCCACATGTCATGATTTCAGATTTATATATGTATGTTATGAGTCAGCTTCATCATTAGATGATGGTTCAGCTTCGTTGAAATATAATGGAGAGCATATGTATATTTTTGAGAGTAGTGTCTAGCATCGAGTAGGCTAAGGGCTAGTCAACCCTATGCCTCAGAACTACGCGCCAATGTAGGTATGTTCAATTTATTTAGGACCTCCCTTGTGAGATTCCCCTACCCCCAAGGGGCCTTCAAGTAGATATCGATATCATTGTATTGTCCTTAGCCCTAGAAAAGCTTTAGACAGCTCTACCAACTTGAGTGTGATAGTCGAAACCACATAAGCTCTATCGTGGTAATGTCGGTTATTTGACGAGTCTCTCATTGTTCCTCGTGATTTCAGTTATGCATGTTCATCAGTCATGATATTATGTTTTCAGCAGGTTTGAACTAAATTTTCAATTTTACATATGATTATCGTTTTTTAGCTTTGGGTCATTCGATTCAGTTATGATGTTCAATTATGTTCAGATCATGATTTCAGAAAATAGCATGCAAGCCCTACTCTCAGAATCATATCTTGAATATGTTTTCATGATATGCATGATTTATGATTTTACTTACTTAGCGGTTTTACCTACCTTGCATACTTGGTACATTCCACGTACTGACCGCATACTCAGTGTTGTATCGTTTCATGATACAGGCTTGGACATTCAGGCTTAGTTTCGTCAATAACAAAACTGTAGCATTAGCACTTATCAGTCAGAGTTGGTGAGTCCTCATATTTCGAGAGCCTTTTTTTAGTTGTATCTAGTATTTTCAGTTTCAGACTTTAGTGAGTTAGTTGGGGTCTTGGTCTATCAACTTGTAAGTAGTAGAGGATTTTCAGACATAGCATGCAATCAGCTTCGGTTTTGAGTTATTTATTCCGATGTTATGAGACTATCAGACTTCTTCTATATTAATTATGTTGATCTTCTGCTTATTTATGATTAAGTTAGATGATATGTACATCCCATGGGTCGACATGGAGCCTCTCGGGGTTCTTTGTCCTGTGTCTCGATCCGAACCTATATTCAGGTTGTGACAACAGCCATGAGGCCATTAATGGTGGATCGTTCTGTCAAGCGCCCCGCTGGAGTTCTTGAGGATGTCTTGGTCTGGGTGGACAAGTTTATTGTACCAACTGACTTTATCGTGTTGGATTGTGATATGGATATTGAGATGCCCATCATTTTTGGGCGACCATTGCTAGCTACGGGAAGATCACTTGTTGATGTAGAGTTTGGGGAGCTAAGTTTAGAGTTGCTGGAGAAAAAGTCACCTTCAATGTGTGGCAACAAATGAAGTCCCTTGATGAATTCAAGGTGATTGTGGTCCTTGATGAAGATAAGGAGCAAGGGAATGATTGTGAGGAGGAAATTGATGAGGAGGATGATCCCTCCAGTTGAGTGATGCTTGGTGATGACTCAGTCGAGCCATGACATTAAATAAGACGCTTCTTGAGAGGCAATCCAAGAATTTTTGCATTCAAGTGTTTTATGTATTTGTTGATTTTGGTTTTGTCGGATGATTAGATGAAAGACCAAGTGAAAAAAATCTGGGAACAAGTTGCTTAAGACTTGTGAAACGCAGGTCCTGATGCGCAAGAGGCAGTGCAAATGCCAGAAAGGACCAAAAGTAGAAGAAAAATGAATGGTCTATGCCTTACCTGGGAAATGTAGGTGCCAACCCACAAAACGTAGGTCAGACGCAGAGCCAAGCCATAATACCTAGCAAAATCTGGATAAAATGAGATGACCTGCACATGACCTGTGAAATACAGGTGCGAAACTATGAAACGCAGGTCAAACGCAGTTATATGGCAGTGGCTAGGCAAGATAGAGGCCACCTGCGCTTGGACTTGCATTTCGCAGGTGCCCTCCTGCGGCCACAAGTCTGTTGCAAGCACAGGTACGAAGTGTATTTAAAATTTTAACTGACACATTAACCCAAACCCAACCCGTGTCTGACCCTCACCTTTTAAACTTCTCCCATATCACAATAACCTCCATTTTCTTCACCTTTTTCTCTTTCCCTTAACCCTTCTCCCAACCACTTCATCTGGCCTATTAAACCCATTAACTCCCACCTTAAAATCCACCAATACACTCACCTTTCCTCCACCTATAATTTCATCCTCCTTCACTATTTTCTACCATCACTCACTATTCTCTCCCACAAATCATAAGAGTTCAAGGTTTGGGTTGGCCATTTGGAAGAAAAAGTTAAATTCGTCAATCACATTTCTTCTATCTTCTCATTTGGTATGTGTGCATCTTATTATTATTATCCATGATTATTTATTATTTTAGTTCAAGAGAATTCTTGTTGGTTTGTGAATCCTTCTTAATACATGTTTTCCCCCATTACCCATTTTGTGTTTTTCATTCTTTTGATAGCTTTGTTGTTGTGAGTATGGAAGGGGAGTTCAAATTGCAAAATGTGGGTAGAAATTGTTGTTGAAAATTTTCTATATCTTTCATACATCTATAGTTTGAAATATTAGTTGGGGGTGAAATCCGAGTAACCCATGTACTAGAGTGCTTGATTTTTTCCGATGATCGATAGGTTGATGTTTTTCTTAAGGGAAAATCGACATTCTTTTCTTTTATGAATCTTATGATGAGAAATGTGATGTTGTGAATGAGTTGCATGAAGTATGAAATTGAGTTGAGATATTGGGTTGGATTGGACACTTGACGTTTCCTGATAATAGACGGGGTAACGTCCATTTTAAGGGAAGGCGTTAAGTGGTCCCAATAGTTTGTGGGTTGTCTAATGGGTTGATAAATATTTCGGGAAAGTTTAAGTACCTGTTAGATGTAATGTGTTCGTGCTTGAGAAAGAATTGTAGGATTAGTGCTTCAAAAATCAATGTTGGCCACTCCCGACCATATAGGAATCATGGATCCCCATCTTGCGAAACACAGTCTGGAGCGTAGGTATGGGATTTAGTGTCAGGCCACTACCCTCTTTCGGGTTCACACCGATAAACCACGGATGACCTCTTGCAAAATGCAGGGGGAACTTAGGAGCCCCGAGTTTTGCTGAAGTTTCTGTCACAAGCCTGCAACACACCTGCGAACCATGAGTCTGACACTGCGAAACATAGGTGTAGTGCAGGTGCTGCCAGTTCTCACTAATCATGTTTTATTTTGACTAGCATCCAATCTTTCTAATTGTTCTTTTTTTGCATAGCATAGTTTATTTCCTTCACTTCTTATAAAGAAAAAATACAAAAAGAGTTTGGTATGTTTATGGCACTAAGATTATCTTGCGTAGTTATGACATCTTCTAGGTAATCAGGAAAAGGAAAGGCCCTTTCCATATCAAAAATAAAAGGTAAGGGCAAAGTGAAATAAACCCCAAGCTCTACCAACACTAGGGATGCCATTATCCTTTGTGTACCAGATATGAAGAAGCACTACCTTGCATGCGTACTGAGGCGAAACACTATAGAGAAGCGCTTTGACTTAGTAGGCTTGGGGAATGACTTCCTCAACATCAACACCCAGTTAAATGAATGGAGTTGGCATATGTACATAGAGCCTCTACCAAACTACTTTCCAAATCTGGTGCTGGAGTTCTATGCCCTGTATCAAGTAAGGCAACAGGACATGAAGCACAAATGGAAAGTAGATGATTTTTCTTTCTTGCCTTCATTCATTATTCACAATGTAGAGGTAGACATCATTCCAAATTCCATCAATTTCATCTTCAGGGAGGATGAGATTGACTTAGGAATGGAGTTTGTAGTGAGAGTGGCAGCCAAAAAGGATCAGTTCGGTTGGGTGGCAAGCATCATCGCCAATGGTCAGCCCATATAGGCCACCATGGGGTATGAAATTTCAAGGCAGGACCTAAATTTTGAGGCCATACTATGGCTAGAATTTGTATGTTGTCATATCATGCCGTCCAGAAATGATCAGCGAGTAAACCTTGAGGCATCCATTCTCATTGCTTGCATCATGTCAGGAGTGCCTATAAATGTTGGTGAAGTGGTGACCACCCAAATGAAGAGAAATGCTAGACACCAAGGCCTCTCCATGCCATACCCAGTGCTCATAAGTCAACTTTGCCAAAAGCGGGAGTCCTTTTATTTCCTGATGAAAAGCCTAGCTTCGTTACAGGTGCGGTTGGTGTAGAATAGAAGAGGGAGAATAATGCTCCCAAGAGTAAAAGAAAGAGGCTACTATCTTGGGATGCACCCGAAGACTCCACCTCTCATGATCTAGCTCAAACATCCATGGCTCCTAACCTCAATGAGCTGGACCTTGAGATGTTGGGGCATGCTTTCGGAGAGGCACCACTCCACGGGCCTTCATCTCCTTCTTTATTCTTTAAATCGAGTGGAATTCAAAATCTAGGAGAGATGAAAAGATCACATGAAAACCAACTCAAAAGTTTGGCTCAAGACTTGTCTGCTCTTATACAAACTTCAATCAAAAGGTGATGAAAGATGTATTTGAAAGCTTGAACAAATTATGCTCCTACGTGGATATGGTTGAAGGAGTAGTCTCCTCTCTCCGAGCTAATGTGAGAGAGATCCAAAATAGGGCACCCATGGCTAACCCTGACATGAGCTTCCTTGACGAGGCCATGGTTGCCCCCTCGATAGCCCGAGGACCAATTGATGACTTATTTGTAGGCTTTAAAGAGAAGGATGGGGCTGAGCAAGGAGGAGAGGGTGATGAGAATGGGGAGGATGATGATGATGTTGAAGAGTAGCCGAATCAGGGAGTTCTTACCCATCTTTGTTTTTAATTTGTGCCTTGCGGACAATGTATATTCTTAGTTGGGGTGGGATGCGGCTCTCTTGTTAGCTATTTCTTATCTCTTGAATCTCTTGTGCCCTTATCGGGCTTAATTTCTTATTGTGTTTATATTTTTAAATTTTTACTTAGTTGAATGGACGCCCTTGACATTGATGGGTCAATTTTATTTTACCAAATGTTTAATGACCCATGTTTTATATTCGTCTTTGTTCATTGTAGATAGCAATAAACTCCAAGGGTTTGGTTTACAACGGTTCATTCCCAAGGAGAAAAATTTTCTTTATTTTAGTTTGTTGTTGAACTGGGTGGCTTTTCTCGATAATAGATTGAGAGGCGACTTTCTTAAGGGAAAATGCCAAGTCTAGCATCTTTTTGATTCTTTTGTTGCATTTTATTTTGAGAGATACCACCAAATTTTTTCAATTGGCATTGCAAAGGAGTTTTGAGAAAAAGGGGCACTTCAAATTGCAAATTGAGCATTCTATTGTCATGAGTTCCACATTCCTTAATTAGGTTTTTGAATAATATGCTAGATTATCTAAAGTCATACTATTTATGCGATTTTGAAAGTATGTAAACTCCTTGGATTGTGATGCCTTTTGTGGTGAGGTATTTAACTGAATTCTCGTGTGTGCATAATTGTCTAGAACATGCCCTAAGTGTGACTCAAGGTGAAATTCTAGAGGTGGCTGCACTTAGAACATGATCTTAGGTTTTCTTTGGATAGTCACTTCACCCAAAATGACCTCCTTGAACATCTATCTTTGTTAGCCAATGTTTGAGCCTTTGAACCTTTTTCTTTTGAAACCATATTATAATCCTATTATCTTTTTGTAATCACTCTTGGCACCCATCCCCCTAGTTGCTAATGTTGAAAGAATGAAAAATGGATTTTGAAGCCCAAAATTTGGAGAGAGAAAAGGAAGAAATGAGGCAAAAGGCTAAGTTTGGGGGTGTGAAAAAAAGGGGGGGGGNATGAGAGCTTCAATAAAGGGTAGTACTAAATTGTGATGAAACAAATGAAATGGTTGGTTGAAAGACCTCTACCATTAAAAGAAAAAGGATTCTTGAAAGGGTGCGACCTATTTCTTAAATATGGCTAGTTGTGAAACCAAATGTGTTACAAGGGTGATTCTTGATGAACAATAAGAATGATGAATAAGGAGAGATAAGGTGGAATGAGTTCATTAAAGTAGTGGGTATTTAAAAGTGTTCGCAAAAGCCATTAGGGAGATTCTGGTCACTATAGCTAAATATTTATCCTACCCTTACCCCTAACCTTCATGATAACCCGTAAGTCCTTAGTGATTTTGAGTGTAGCAACTCTACATTATTAGCGAGATACACGAAGGGTAAGCCTATGGGTCAATTTATATGCACTTGAATTTTTTGTGAGAATGAGCATATCTGCTTCATTTTATAATCCCTATATGTGAAAAATGAAGGGGATTCTCTCTTTGTGAGAGTGGCATCACTTCCTTGGGGTACATACTTAAATATGTTTTAAATTGAATGGTGTGATTAGGACAAGTTTGTAGTGAACTTTAAGGAAAACTTTGCATATTAATTGTCAATGACTTCAGATGCTACTTGAGCTTGTTTTGATAAACTATGCCCCTTATTTTGAATGAAAAAAAATATTTTTGCAATGTGCCAATTGTTTATGGTCATTTCTTGAAGTGAGTGCAACATGTTTGAGTCTCTTCTTTGTATTGAGTCAGTGTGCAATTTTGGGGTTGTCCTACATTTTAGAGGTTCTTTGTGCATAGCTCTAGTGATATGGCATGCTTAAGTCAATTACTTAGTTGTGAAGACATGTCTTGCTTGAGGACAAGAAATAATTCAAGTTTGGGGGTTTGTAATATACCAACTCATTAAGCTTTTAAGCATGAGTTTTTACTTTGTTTTCAACTCATTTAGGAAGGTTTTATGCCCTTTCTCTTTGATTTTGCAGGCATTGATCTTAAACAGGGAAAACAGAGGAATTGAACTAAAAAGAAAAGTACTGGGAGAAGAAGACCGGTGGTTCATAGATGGAACCTACAAAATGCAGGTCCCATGCAGAATCACACTGGTTGGGAGCTAATGTGCACCTGCGAAACACAGGTGCAACCGCAAGACACATCTGCCTTCTCTGACCCAAATCTGTGAGAGACTTCCATCTCACGGATGGGCACCTGCAAAACGCAGGTGCCACGCAAGTAAGTCCATGTTGAAAAGGATAAAATTGTCCTCTTCTGGCACAAGAATATTTTGGAAGCTTATCATGGCAAAATGGTAATTCATGCACAATAAAGGAGGAGCAGACCTTTCCTAATTTGTACATACCTTGATTTAAGTGTCACGATCCGAGCATAGACCCTGCATTGTGACACAGGACCTAGAACCATGACTGACTCCAAGCTAACCCATGGCACATGCATAATGAATCCAAGAGCATAATAAAAGCAAAAATAATTAAGTGGAAGTCTAACGTATATCAACGATCATAAACAGAGTCATCACTCGATAAAGCTGAAAGTCTACATAATGTCTGATAAGCCTCTAAACTGTCTTATGAGCTAATGGGACAGCACCCCCAACTAGCTCGCTAAATTCAGGATCTGAAATAGCGTAAAAAAACAACTAAACTGAATGTCCTCGAAAGATGAGGACTCACCAACAGCAAGGACTAAGTTGGACTGAGGTGGGAGCTGGACTAACGACGAGACTGATTCTGACCGCTCAGACCTGTATCATGAAATGATACAGTATAGAGTATGTGGTTAGTATTTGGAATATACTAAATATTAAGGTAATTAAAATGGACAATTAAAATACATAAAACTTTATGAGAGTAGGACATTTCAAGAAAAACATGAAGTAATAATTATAGTTGAAACATGAGGGTTCAAGGTTTCCGAAACTATTCATAATCTTGTCATAATCGTAATCATAAGAGAAACCTTGTAAAACATAGCTTGAGCCAAAGTATCATAATCATAATCATGCATTAATTATAAGAAACAATGGGAGGAGTCTTCATACCAGTTCCATCATGATAGAGCTTACATGATAGCCCCAACTATCTCTCTCAAGTTGGCAGAGCCGTCCTAAGAATTGCCAGGGTAAAGGACGATGATATGGCATGATAACTGAAGAGACCCCATAGGGTAATCATGAATATCAACCTTTGTTGACACGTAGTTCTGAGACTCGAAGCTTGCCTAAATCCCGGCCTACCCGATGCTAGACACTGCTCTACAAAACATGCACATGGCTCATAATTAATATCATGAAATCATACATGAAGTTCATGGGCTAGTTAAATCGTGATATATGTGAACATGCTTCAAATACATGGGCTATCCATTGAAGAAGGCCCTTGATTCGACCAAAAACATAACTTGATAATCATGAAAGTCATATATGCTTGAGAAAATCCACATACTTGAAATTCTTAAATTCATGAAGGCTTCTTGTAGGAAATCATGTATCATACATCATAAAAGATAATTTAGGGCTTGAGAGCATTGAAATCATAAGTGGATCATAGAATTTCATAAAAGTAATTTAACCCTAAGAGCTCATAATCATACGTGTAACATAAGGGACCATAATTTCATGAGAATTGTAGGAATCATAAAACCCCAATCATGAAAATCATAAATTCATATCAATTCAGTTATACCCATAAGAGAATCATGGAGGAATTTCATAACCCAAAAAAACCCTAGAATTTCGAAAATAGGGCTTGGGGAATGGGTGATCATGAATTTGTTTGAAGAAGAGGGCATGTGGGTAAAAGAATCCATCATTGCTAAGCCCACATACCTGGAATTAACAATCATCAACTAGCCTTGAAACCCCAATTGCACTTAGGGAGAATTTGAGGAAGAACCCTAGAAATTCTCGGGAGGTTTTAAGAGACTTGATCTTATAATTAGGGTGTTAGGAGAGGAATGGATGATCTAGGGTGGATAATAGCCTTAAAACACTTTTTTCCAAGATTAAAACGACGTAGTTTAGGACTTAGGAGATTAAAATTTATGAAAATGCCGTTAATAATTTCGTAGGAAAAAGTCACTGCCAGATGCCATGACTCGTACCATGGGCCTTCCTTCCATATAACTTGTCACAACGATCCAATTTTCCCCAGTTCTCAGACCCTCATATGAAGACTAGATAGGATAAGTCATTTCCTATCACAACGACTCCTCACTTCCTCTCGTTGTCACTACTGAAATCATGTATGGTTTCTGAAATCCTCCCAATGGACACATACTGCGGATCGTTACTGGTGACAATGGGTCATAGCACCCTTCCGTTGCCACTGGACTAAGCTTCACAACTTTAGTGCTTCTCACCACGGCCACAACGAGACGTACCATGACTCGTACTACCCATCCTAGGCACACCAAAATCAAATAATGAATCCTGACAATGGCCCGTTAGAGGGACCTATGAGTCGTACTGTGACTCATCGTCCTAGGCTCTTTCCCTGCAGATACTAACCACGGATCGTGACTACAAGTCATCACATCAACCAATGGGTCATATCTTGGATCTTTGGTCTAGGACATGTCAACCAGAAGCTCATCATGACTCAACATTATGACTCGTTACTCCATACCACGACTCGTACAATGATTCGTTCTGAGACATTTTTCAAACTTTTTCTACTGATCATATTTCCAATACCGAATCTAGTTTACAATATCTCCCTTGGGAACATTCATCCTTGAATGTAGTCTAAACACATTGAAAGGGTAGGGAAGGAACTGCAATCCCAAAACTGAACAATTAAAGCTTAAAACTGACTGAGTGGACTGACCTCGGGCTGAAATACATGATTGAACTGAATTCACGAAACATACATACATACAATGACATGAAAAGAACTTAGAGACATGAACATGACATGAAACTGAATAGAGTATTGGGAGGAAATTGATACCTCATGTTGGAACCAAATTGGAAAGAAATAAATGCAGGTATCTAGCCATCATATCTCTTTCAGCTTCCCATATAGCTCCCTCAACAAGATGATTCCTGCACAAAACCTTCACCGAGGCTACTTCCTTGTTTCTCAACATACAAACCTGACGAATAAGGATCTCGATTGGTACCTCTTCATAGGTAAGGTTGTCCCTCACTCCAATGTTCTCTACTGGAACAACTAGGGATGGATCACTGATGCATTTCTTCAATAAGGACACGTGAAATACCGGATGCACCGAAGCTGACTCCGCTAGTAGCTCCAACTCATAGGCCACCTTGTCAACACGTCTCACAATCCTGTATGGCCCAACATAATGGGGACTAAGCTTCCCCTTCTTTTTGAACCTCATAACTCCCTTCATAGGAGACACCTTTAGAAATACCCAATCGTCAACCTCAAACTCAAGTTCTCTCCTCCTCACATTCACGTAGGATTTCTATCGAATCTGAGCTATTTTCAACCTTTCTCTAATAAGCTGAACCTTCTCCATGTCCTCATGTATTCAATATGTCCCTATCTAGGTAGCTTCTACCTATCTCAAAACAACCAATAGGTGATCTACACCTCCGCCCATAGAGAGCCTCAAAAGGAGCCATCTAAATGCTAGAGTTGTAACTGTTATTGTAGTCAAACTCCATAAGAGGCCAATGATCATCCTATCCACCCTTAAAATAAATCATGCACACTCTTAACATATCCTCAAGATTCTGAATGGTCCGCTCGACCTAGCCATCTGTCAATGGGTGAAAAGACGTGCTAAGCTTCACCTGAGTACCAAGGCCCTTCTGAAATGACCTCCAAAATGGAGAGGTGAACTGAGTACCTCTGTCTTAAATGATGGATAATGGAAATCCATGAAATTGGATTAACTTTTGAATGTATAATCTAGCACAATCCTCAGCTGAATCAGTAGTTTTGACTCGTAAGGAATGGGCTGCTTTTGTCAACCTATCCACAACTACCCAAATAAAGTCATGCTGACTGTGGGTACGAGGCAACCCTATGATGAAGTCCATATTGATCTCTTCCCATTTCCAAGTAGGGATACTATGTCTTGTAACATACCTCCAGGTCTTTGATGCTCAACTTTCACTTGTTGACAATTTGAACACTTAGCCATAAACTCCGATATGTCATTTTTCATGCCATTCCACCAATAGACCTCCTGTAGGTCACGGTACATCTTGGTGGCGCCTAGATGGATAGAATATTGGGAACCATGAGCCTCATGCAACATCCATTCTCTCAAATTATCAACATCTAGAACATATAAACGACCCTGATATCGAAGTACACCATCTCACCCTTGGGAGAAGACCTCCACCTTCTAATTCTGAACTGTTTCCTTCAACTTCACTAGGATAGGGTCTTCATCTTTCCTACCCTTGACCTCAGTCACCAATGAAGATTTGGACCCATTCTAAACAATGACACCACCATATGTCAAGTCAACAAGGAGAACCTCCAACCGTGCAAGCCAACACATCCTTCACCATCTCCTTCCTCCCATCCTTAACATGGGACATGCTCTCTATGGACAATCTACTAAGGGCATCCGCCACTACATTGTCCTTGCCCCGATGGTAAAGGACACTCATATCATAATTCTTGAGAGGCTCTAGCCATCTCCTTTATCGCAAGTTCAAGTCCTTCTGAGTGAACACATACTAAAGGCTCTTGTGATCCGTGAACATATCCGCATGTACCCCATACAAATAATGCTTCCAAACATTGAAGGGACAAACCACTGCCGCCAACTCGAGAACATGAGTTGGATAGTTCTTCTTATGGGACTTAAGCTAACGAGAAGCATATGCAATAACCTTTCCCACAGCATCAATACACACCCAAGGCCAATCCTTAAAGCATCACAATACACCACAAAACCATCAGTACACTCAGGTAAAGTCAAAACTGGGGTTGAAGTGAGTTGAGTCTTCAACTCCTAAAAGCTCTTCTCACAAGCATCGAACTATTGAAACTTAGCCTTCTTCTTAGTCAACTTGGTCAATTGTGTTGCAATGGAGGAAAAGCCCTCTACAAACCTCTAGTAATAGCCAGCTAAACCCAAAATGCTCCTAATATCCATAGGACTGATAGGTCTATGCACATTCTTCACCGCGTCTATCTTTTGAGAGTCTACTTGCACATGCTCACTAGACACCACGTGACCCAAGAACGCCATGGAGTCAATCCAAAACACAGACTTTCTAAACATAGCAAACAACTAACAGTCTTTAAGAGTCTACAATACAATCCTCAAGTGAGTGACATGCTCCTCCTCACTCCAAGAGTATACGAGAATATCATCTATAAAGACAATCACGAACATGTCTAAATACTTCTTGAACACCCTAGTCATCAAGTCCATAAAAGCTGCAAGGGCATTCGTTAGTCCAAAAGACATAACTATGAACTCATAGTGACCATATTGAGTCTTTAAGGTTGTCTTCGGAATGTCACTCTCCCTAACTCTGAGATGGTGATAACCGGACCTGAGGTCTATCTTAGAGAAGCACTTAGCACCCTAAATTTGGACAAACAATTCACCAATCTTGGGGATGGGATACTTATTCTTGATTGTGACCTTATTCAACTCTTAATAATCAACGCACATATGAAGAGAACCATCCTTCTTTCGAATAAAGAGAACAAGTGCACCCCATGGGGACTTACTAGGCCGGATAAACCCCTTATCTAGGAGATCTCTCAATTGCTTCTTCATCACCTTTAGCTCACCTGGAGCCGTTCTATAAGGAGGAATACATATAGGCTACGTATCAGAAAGAAGGTCAATACCAAAGTCAATCTTCCACTCGGGAGGGATTCTTGGTAGATTATTTGGAAACACCTCCGGATACTCACACACAACTGGAACTGACTGGAGAGTCGGGGTCTCGGACATAGAATCCTTAATCCAAACTAGATTATAAACACAGCCCTTAGAGATCATCTTTCTGGCCTTAAGATAGGAAACAAAGCAACCTACAAGCATAGCTGAACTACCCTTTCACTCTAGGACTGGCTCACCCGGAAATTGAAACTCTACCGTATGTGTTTTACAATTGACTGAGGCATAATATTCATGTAAACAATCCATACTGAATATGACATCAAAATTGGCCATGTCTAACTCTACAAGGTTGGCTGAGGTGACTTTCTGAAGGACTGAGACCGGGAAATTTCTGTACACCCATCGAGCTATAACTGAGTCACCGATTGGGGTAGATATTGAGGAGGGTTCTGATAGGGTTTTAGGACTAACACCGAAATAGACGGAAATATAGGGAGTCACAAAGAATAATATGGCTCCAAGATCTAGCAATACATACACATCAAGATAAAATGCTCGTAACATACTAGTAACGACATCGGGTGAAGTCTCCTACTCTTGGAGTGATGGGAGTGTATAAACTTTGTTATGCGTTGACCGCCAGCTGCACTAGTAGAAGCACCCTAATAGAAAGGACATGCTACTGGAGCTGCTGAACTAGTGGCTGGAGCACGTCCTTAACTATCACCCTACCTTGATAAAGGACATTCTCTATGTATGTGCCCAGGCTTTCCACACCCGAAGCAAACATCTGATCCAACCAGGCACTCTCCTATGTGGTTCTTACCATATTTGCTCCAGATTAGGAAAGTGTGCCCTACCAGTATGCTCCTCTGTCCTCTATAACCTGATGCCCTGCTCTTCTGATCACCTTGAGGCTTGGATGGAACATTGGATGATGATGGTGCTGGGATCGATGACCTATGGTGGGGCTGGGGATGATGTCCATGAGTGGACCTTTGTTGGGAAAACCCAAAGTTGTCGGTCCTGGCCCTCTTGGCCTCTCTCTCCTTTTACCTTACTTTCTCCACCTCTATTTGTTGTACATATATGATCAATCAGGAGAAGTCTATGTCATTGTGCAACATGGAGGTCCTGCACTCCTTGACCAAAGAGTCTACCACCCCATTCACAAACCTGCTCACACGGGCTCTCTGATCGGTTACAATCTTTGATGCATACTTGGACAGCCAGGTAAAATCCAAAGCATACTCTTGGATAGTCATATTGTTCTGCCTCAAGGTGATGAACTCTACCGCGTTTGCCTCCCTCAACTCTCTAAGGAAGAACTTTTCTGAGAAGGTAGTCACAAACTCATCCCAGCTCATGGTAACTACTCCCACTGCTCTACCCTCCTTCCATTGGTGGAACCATATGTAGGAAACCCCCTTTAGCTGATAGGAGGCCAAATCTGCACTATCCTCTTGGGTCACCCCCATAATCTGGATGATCTTCTGCACCTCCTCAGTAAACTCAAGTGGGTCCTCATCCACCATCGACCCAAGAAACTCAGATGGGTTCATCCTGAGAAAGTCTCGCACTCTCACAATCGCTGCATTCCTATATTGGGGAACATAAGCCACCACCTGCTGGTTGACCTGAGCGCTCATAGCCTGTGACAACATATGAAAGGCTACCCTAAACTCGGCATGAGTAACTTGCTCGGGCAAGGGATCCGCTGGAGCTGGTGGGGCCTATTGATGCCCATCTCTATTTCCATTGCCATGGCCATTTCCGTTGTTATTTTCTTCTACCATTAACCCAACAAGGAGGCATAATTCTGCAAATGCGTAATGCTAGAGTTATAGAAATAGAGAGAGAGTTGAACTCATAGCACGATATAGAATTATGAAAAAATTGAAGTTTCCTAAAATGCCTTGTAGCCTTTTCCTAATAAGTGTGGCATGCTTCACACCCATAAAATACTCTACTTAACACGGCTTTAAAAAACCCTAAGACACTTCAAAATCTAATGCTCTGATACCATGAGAAAAAAACTCTATTTAATGTGGCTTTCAGAAATCCTAGGGAACTTCAAAATATAATTCTTTGATACCATGTTAGTCATGACCCGAGCATGGACCCCGGATTGAAACATAGAACTTAGAGTCATGAATGACTCCAAGCTAACACATGGCACATGTATAACAAATCCAATAGCATAGTAAAACTGAAAATTAGAGAAAAACATAATTAAGAAGAAGTCTAACATATATCAACGATCATAAATAGATCCATCACTTAATAAAGCTAAAACTCTACATAATGTCTGATAAGCCTCTAAACTGTCTGATGAGTTTATGGGACAGCACCCCTAACTAGATCGCTAAGTTAGGGACTGAAATAGCATAAACAAACAACTAAATTGAATATCCTCGGAAGATGAGGATTCAACAACAACAGGGACTGAGCTGGACTGAGGTGGGAGCTGGACTAATGGCGAGACTGAGTCTGATCGTTCAGACCTATATAATGAAATGATATAGTATAGAGTATGTGGTCAGTACTTGAAATGTACTGAGTATGAAGATAATTAAATTGGACAACTTAAAATACATAAAATTTCAAGAGAGTAGGACATTTCAAGAAAAACATGAAGTAATAATCAAAGTTGAAACATGAGGGCTCAAGTTTTTCAAAAGTATCCATAATCTTGTCATAATCGTAATCATAATAAAAATCTTTTATAACATAAATTGAGCCAAAGTATCATAATCATAATCATGCATAAAACATAAGGAACAATTGGAGGGCTCATCATAACCGACACCATTATGATAGAGCTTACATGATGCGTCAACTATCTCACTCAAGTGGATAGAGTCATCCTAAACCTTGCCACGGAAAAGGATGATAACATGGAATGATCACTAAAGACACCCCATAAGGTAATCATGAATATCAACCTACGTTGGCACATAGTTCTGAGACTAGGGGTTTGCCTGAAGCCCAGCCTACTCGATGCTAGACACTACTCCCAAAAACATGCACATGGCTCATAACCAATATCATGAAATCATATATGAAGTTAATGGGCTATTTAAATCATGATATACGTGAACATGCTTGAAATACATGGCTAGCCTGAAAGAAGGCCCTTGGTTCGGCCATAAACATAAACTTCATAATTATGAAAGTCATATAAACTTGAGAAAATCCTCATACATAAAATTCATAAATTCATTAAGCTTCTTCTAGGAAATCATGTATACATCATAAAACATAACTTAGGGCTTGAGAGCATTGAAATCATAAGAGGATCATAGAATTTCATAAAAGTGATTTAACCCTAAGAGTTCATAGTCATACTTGTAAAATAAGGGACCATAATTATAGGAATCATAAAACTCCAATCATGGAAATTATAAATTCGTATCAATTCATCTATACCCATAAGAGAATCATGGAGGAATTTTATAACCCAAAATAAACCCTAGAATTTTGAAAATAGGGCTTGGGGAATAGGTGATCACGAACTTGTTTGAAGAAGGGGCATGTAGGTGAAAGAACCCATCAATTATAAGCCCAAATACCTAGAATTGAAAATCAATAACTAGCCTTGAAACCCCAGTTGCATTGAGGGTGAATTTGAGGAAACCCTAGAAGTTCTTAAGAGGTTTTGAGAGAATTGATCTTCTAATTAGGGGTTTTAGGAGAGGAATGGATGACCTAAGGTGGATATTACTCTTTAAACACTCTTTTCCAAGCTTAAAATGATGTAGTTTAGGACTTAGGAGCTTAGAATTTATGAAAATTCCCTTAATAATTTTGCAGTAAAAAGTCACTACCAAATGCCACGACCTGTACCACGGGTCGTTCTTCCATATCATGACTCATGGTATCACTCATCACAGGCATCTAATTTTCCCCAATTCTTAGACCCTCAAACAATGACTAGATAGGATGAGTCGTTACTCGTCACAACGACTCGTTATTTCCTCTCGTTGTCACCACTGACGTTATGCATGGTTTCTAGAATCCTCCTAATGAACATATACTACGGATCGTCCCTGCTGACAACGGGTCATTGCGCCCTTCCGTTGCCACTGGACCAAGCTTCCCAACTTTGCTTCTTCTTACCATGGCCACTTATTACAACTCGTTGTTTCCTGTAATGAATCTTACCATGACTTGTACTATCCAACCTAGGCAAACCAAAATCAAACAACGACTCCTGACAATGGCCTATTACAGAGACCTACGAGTCGTACTGTAACTCATTGTCCCGGGCTCTTTCCCTACAGATACTAACCACGGCTCATGACTAAGAGAAGTCACTTTTCAACTGATGAGTCATGCCTTGGCTAGTTGGTCCAGGACCTGTCAACCAAAAGTTTATCATAATTCAATCATCGACCTATTACTCCACACCATGAACCATACAACAAGCCATTCTGAGACATTTTTCAATCTTTTTTTTCTGATCATATTTCCAATCCCGAATCTAGTCTTATGAAATTTTGGGGTGTTACAATTAGGAAAATGAAAACTTTTTGAATATCAATTCTTGTAGAGAAAGAAACATAGAGAGAAGTGAGAGCTTGTCTTTTTCTTCAATTTGTTAGGGTAAGAACCCACCATTGAAGCATACTTTGAAGCTTAATTTTACTACTCAATGATGAATGTTAACGAATCTTTTGTTGATATAATCTTGTTATCCTCATTCATAAGTAGATAATTTTATTGTTAGGAGTGTGTACTTGATAGGGGTTTATAATGGATTGAGTGTGATTGTTTTAGTCTTAGAATCACTTATTGTGTATGAATCTAATGCTTTCTCTAAGTTTTAATCGAAATATTTGTGGTTGCAAACACAAATCATGTTTACTTATCTTGCTTTTGCTTGAAAAAGAAAAGTAGGATTTGGGTAAGAAAGTATTAGTGGGGAATTTAGTTATAAAAGTGGGGGGTTGGTCTAGAAATAGCCAAGACCATTTTCGCAACTCATTCAGGGATTAAGGCTAGAAGTAGCTTAATTCTTCTCTAAGCCAATATGGGTAATTTTTTATGTGACCTTGGGGTTCGAGAGAACCCAATTAGAATGTACTCAAGTGGTTGAAAAACATCGGGTACAACTAATCCATGGTTATTCATGCTTATAGTTGGTTCGTGAGACTTAGCAATTAACCTCAATCCTATCGATGCCCAGTTAATAGCACATACCTAGTACTTTCTCTCATTGTTGCTTCAATTAGCATTACCCTATTTTGATATTTCTTTTAGAATCCGATAGTGATCTTATTTTCCCCCAAATATTTACTTTATAAATTGTGATGCAATGATTCTAGTTAGTTAGATTGATTTATAACTTTAGTAGCAATCACTCCCCATTCCCTATGGATTCGACCATGACTCCTAGTTAGGTAAATTGTATTGTATACAATCGTGTACACTCTCTCATTTGAGGAGTATATTTGGATGTTATCAACAACTACTAGCGGCAAATTCCCAGAGACACTAGTTTCCCAGCCTCCAACCTTTGGTACTTCAGAGGCAGAGTTCATAGGGGCTATTCAAATGCTCACCCAGTTGGTGGTTGCACAGTTGGTTCATTAGAGCCAGCCCCAGATAGTTTTAGTTCTCATATTTGGGAGCATCAAGGATTAGAGAGTTCATAAGGACAAATCCTCCAGTATTCACAGGGACTAAAGTTGATGAGGACCCGCAGAACTTTATTGACGAGATTTGAGAGATTCCGAAAGTAATGCATGCCATAGAGACAGAGAGACATGAGTTTTCTTCTTATTACCTAAAAGATGTGGCAAGTGTGTGTTATGAACAGTGGGAGCAAGGAAGAGGTGGAACATAGCTCCAGCCACTTAGGATAGTTTGGAGGAGGCTTTTTTGAACACTTCTTCCCTCAGGAGCTGAAGGAGGAAAAAGTGGAAGAATTTGCTAACTTAAGGGAAGATACTATGAGCATGAAGGAGTATAGCCTTAAGTTCATTAATTTATCCAGATATGCTTCGTAGATGGTACCATATATGAGAGCTACGATGAGGAAATTCGTGTTTGGATTGGGCAAGCACATGAAGAAGGAATGCAAAGGCTACTTATTATTCTTTGACATGGATACTTTTAGACTCATGGTATATGCTTAGCAGCTAGAAGAAGATAAGCAGAAGGACTGAAAGGAGCATCAGAGTAAGAGAGCTAAAATAGTAGGTAATTAGACTGCACAACAGAGGAATGGAAATGGAAAGAGGTCTTTCTTCAGAAAGAGGTCCTCTAGACCTACACAGTTAGCTGCTAATGCTCCAACCCCAGGTAACAAGAGTGATCAAAGGTCTCAGACACAGGGAAACCCTCGACACCCACCATGTGGCAAGTGTAGTAAGGTCCACTTGGGTGAGTACCATTTAGGTAAAGACATATGTTATGGGTGTATCCAACAGGGCTATTATTTGAGAGATTGTACATCCCGATAGGGCAATGAGGGTAGCAAAACTCAAACTACTCCCTTCGTAGGACTAGTTTCCCAAAAGGGCACTACTTTAGGGACAGGTGAAGGTCAGAACCATCTGTATGCTATATCTAGTTTTCAGGATCAGGAGAACTCCCCCAATGTTGTCATTGGTATGTTAAAATTCTTCTTTATTGATGTGTATGCTTTACTTAATCCAAGTGTTACTCTATCTTTTGTGACTCCTTATGTATTTGTTATGTTTGGAATCTCTCTAGAACAACTCTTAGAGCCTTTCAGTATTTCTACTCTCAGTTACTGAGTTAGTCCTAGCTAATAGAATCTACAAAGACCATACAATTTAAGTCCATCATAAAGATACCACAGCTGACCTAGTAGAGTTAGATATGGTGGATTTTGATGTTATTCTAGGAATGGATTGGTTGTATTCCTATTATGCCACAATTAACTATAGTACCTGAGTAGTAGAGTTTTGGTTTCCAGATAAGCCAGTCTTAGTTTGGGAGGGTAGTCCCGTTATGTCTAAGGGTCAATTCATTTCATACCTTAAGGCCAGGAAGTTAATCTCTAAGTTCTGTGTCTGTTATTTAATGAGAGGGAAAGACTCTAATACTGAGACAACATCCCTTCAGTCAGTTCCAGTTGTAAATGAGTTTCTAGAGGGTTTTTTAGATGATCTTCCCAGAGTCCCTCCAGATAGGGAAATAGATTTTGGGATCAATGTTCTTCCTGATAATCAACCTATCTCTATTCTTCCATATAGAATGGCTCGAGCTGAGTTAAAAGAGTTAAAAGAGCAGTGAAAATACCTTCTAGATAAGGGTTTTACTCACCCAGTACTTCATCTTGGGGTGCTCCAGTTCTCTTTGTTCGTAAGAAGGATAGTACTCTTAGAATGTGTATTTATTAGCAGCAAATAAACAAATTTATTATCAATAATAGGCATCCAATTCGTAGAATTGATGACTTGTTCGCCCAGCTTCAGGGGGCCAAATATTTCTCAAAGATAGACCTTAGAATAGGGTATCACCAATTGAAGGTGAGAGAATGTGATATTTCCAAGACAGATTTTAGGACCCTCTATGGTCATTATGTGTTTATTATTATGTCCTTTGGTTTGAATAAAACTCCTGCAGCATTTATTAACCTCTTGAACAGAGTGTTTAAGCCGTATTTGGACATGTTTTTGTCATTGTGTTCATTGATGACATCTTGATTTACTCAAAGAGCGAGGAGGTGCAAACTAGTTATCTCAGAATAGTCTTGTAGACACTTAAGGATAAGGAGTTATTCGCCACGCCCTCTAAGAGCAAATTTTGGCTAAAGTAGCTTTCTAGGCCACGTCTCTAATAAGGGTATTCAAGTTGACTCTTAAAAGATTAAGGCTATAAAGAGTTGGCCTAGAACCACAACCCTAATGGACATTAGGAGTTTCTTTGGTTTAGCTAGTTACTACAAGAGGTTTGTTGAAGGATTCTCAACTATTGCCTCTCTATTGACTAAGTTGGCTAGAAGAAGGTCAAATTTCAGTGGTCTGAAGCTTGTGAGAAAATCTTTCAGGAGTTGAAGACCCATTTGATTACTAATCCAGTATTGACCCTACCAGAGGGTACAGATTGTTTTGTGGTATATGATGATGCATCTCGAGTAGCCATTTGTTGTGTATTGATGCATAATGGTAAAGTTATAGCTTATGCCTCCAGACAACTTAAGGTTCATGAGAAGAATTATCCGACTCATGACCTCGAGTTGGCAGCTGTAGTATTTGCATTGAAGATTTGATTCCACTATCTCTATGGTGGGCATGTTGATGTGTTCATAGACCACAAGATCCTACAGTATGTGTTCATCCAAAAAAATTTGAATCTCAAACAGAGAAGGTGGCTTCAGTTGCTCTAGAATTATGACATGAGTATTCTCTACCACCCAGGTAAGGATAATGTAGTTGTTGATGCTCTTAGCAGGATATCTATGGAAGTACAGCTCATTTAGAGGAAGAGAAGAAGGAATTGCCTAATGATGTGTATAGACTCTCATACTTAAGAGTTCATCTTCTAGACTCTGAAGAAGGTAGTGTGCTTGTTTAGAATGAGGCGGAATCATCACTAGTGGCAGAAGTAAAGGAAAAGAAGGACAAAGATCCCCTCTTGCTTCAGTTAAAGGAAGATGTTCACAAGCAAAAGGTATTGATTTTCACACAAGGGGGAGATAGTGTCCTGAGGTATCAAGGTAGATTATGTGTCCCAAATGTAGATGGTCTCAAGGAGAGCATCATGGCATAAGTACACAACTCCAGATATTCTGTTCACCCAGGTTCTACTAAGATGTACCATGACTTAATAGAAGTCTATTAAATCATGGTACATCTTCGTGGCTAGGTGCCTAAATTTCCATCAAGTTAAGGTAGACACCAAAGACCATATGGTATAGTTCAAAATATACAATCCCTGAATGAAAGTGGGAGATGATCAATATACACTTTATCACTAGTCTACCAAAGTCACATAGGCAACATGACTCTATTTGGGTGATTGTAGATCAAATGACCAAGTTAGCTCATTTCTTACCAATCCAAATTGTATATTCGGGAGATAGTCTGACTTTATAGAGTTCCATTATCTCTCATATCAGACAATTTTGGAAGTAATTTCAAAGAGGTTTGGGTTTGAAGGTGAACTTGAGGCATAACTTTTCATTCGTAGACATATGGTCAAGCAGAGTGGACTATCAAAATATTGGATGATATGTTGAGGGAATGGGTTATTGACTTTAAGAGAAATTGTGATGACCATTTACCTCTTATTGAGTTTGCATACAATAATAGTTATCACTCCAGCATTCGGATGGCTCCTTATAAGGCTCTTTATGAGCATAGGGGTAGATCCCTAATTGATTGGTTTGAAGCTGGTGAAGCAGAGTTGATAGGACTAGACTTAATACAACAATCCATAAAGAAGGTTAAGATCATTCTAGAAAGGTTGAAAGTGGCTCAAAATCGCCAAAAGTCTTATATAGATGTTAGGTGTAGAGAATTCGAGTTTGAGGTAGATGATTGGGTTTATATGAAGGTTTCACCCATGAAGGGTGTCGTGAGATTTGAAAAGAAAGGGAAGCTTAGTCCCTGCTATATAGGTTCATATTGAATTTCAAGGAGAGTTGGCAAGGTATCTTATGAGTTGGAGTTGCCAATCAAATTAGCATCAGTCCATCTAGTCTTTTATATATCTATGCTTAAGAAGTGTATGGGAGACCCCTCACTCATTGTCCCTTCAGAGAATGTAGCAGTTAAGGACAACCTGTCATATGAGGAAGTACCAGTTGAGATTCTAGATCATCAAGTTCATAAGCTAAGGAACAAAGAAATTTCTTCGGTAAAGGTGTTATGGAGGAATTAACTAGTTGAGGAAGCTACTTGGGAAGATGAAAAAGATATTATGGCCAAGTATCCTCATCTATCCCCTCCTAGTCAAGAATTATCTTTGTAATACCCCAAAAGTCACTAAGATTAGACCCGAGGGTTGAAATGGAGAAAATAGAAAAATCTGCACCAAATCCTAGAACGAGTCATCCAGTGACTCATGGTGAGACCTAACGGGTCGTTATGTGACCCGTTAAGTGATGCCCAGTTTGAAGAGGTTCCATTTCTCAGGAAGTGGAAATGGATGAGACAACAAGTCATCATGACTCCCAATGAATCATGGTATGACCCGTCAAATGGGTTAAGGGTGAGATTTCAATGTTGGTAATGGGTCGAGGGAATGAGTCATCGGTGTCCCTAACGACTCGTTAAGTTGGTCGTGGGGATGATAAGGTTGGGAGATTGGAAATTTCCCGTGGTGGTGATGAGGGGAGACAACGAGTCGTTAGAGGACCTAATGACTCATTATGTCCCTCGTGGTGAACGGAAATATCATTTTTCCTTTGAATAATTAAGGGTGTTTTCATTAATCCTAAGCTCCTAACTTAAACTATGTCGTTTTAAGCCCTGAAAGAAGAGTATTAAGGGATTTTACCTATTCTAATTCATTCAACCCCTATACATGCAAGTTTAGAGGTTTTCTATTGAAGATCAAGCTTAAATCCTCCAATTTTTCTCCAAATATCTTGGGCTTTCAAAGACAAGTGTAGATTCAGCTCAGCTAGGTATGTAGGGCTATGAATGAGAGTTCATTTCACTCTCATGCTCAAAATTCTCCTCAGTTCTATGAATTCAAGTTCTAGATCAAAATACATGCTCTTTTGGGGTTTTAATACAATTTTATAAAATCCTCTATAAATTATTTATGGGTCAATCCCCTATGTTTCAAAGTATGTTTGAAGATTCATGGGAAGATTTTATACCAATTTTTATTATAAATTCGTGATTTTAGTTTTAGAAAATTATGCCCAACTGTGCAAGTTCATGAAAAGTCAAGTTTATGATTTATGATTTTAAGTATGATGAGATATCTAGCATGATTCAATGTTTACAAATTACTCATGTATGAATTCATGATTTCATTTATGAATTCTATTTCAAGTATGCGTGATTTTAAGATTTGAACAAGCCCACACATGTTAAGTATGTTTTCATGATTCAGTTCAGTTTTATAGTATCAGCATACCATATGTCTTAGAGTGATACTCCCTATTTTTAGCTTATGGTATGTTTGGAGCCAGGACTCCCCATATTCAAATTTTAGACTATGCATGTAATTACATTATCAGCTTCGTTCAAAAAAATGATGGTTTCAACTTCATTGAAAAATGATGGAGAGCGCCTTGCATGTTTTTAGTAGTCTCTAGTACCGAATAGGCTAGGGTTTATGTAAACCCCGGGTCTCAGAACTACATGACAATGTAGGTTATATATTTACATTAGGACCTCCCTTGTGAGCTTCCCATACCTCCAAGGGGCCTTCAGCTTGATATCGATATCATGGTAGCATCCTTAACCCTGAAAAGGTTTTGGACGGCTCTGCCCACTTGAATGTGATAGTTGAGGCATCACATAAGCTCTATCATGATGATGTCGGTTGTGACGACTCTCCCATTATTCCTCATGATTTCAGTTGTGCATGTTCATGACTTATGATATTATGTTTTCAGAAGGTTTGACCCAATGATCAGTTTGTAAACTTTTATTAATGATTTTAGTTATGGCAAGCCATTATAATACCCCGAAGGTTTCTAAGACTAGAAGAGAGGATTAGAAATGAGTTCAGCAGAAAATCTACATTTTTGCCTTAGTACAACTCAACCTACGAGTCGTAGGTTGGTAGTACAGGTTGTAAGGACACCCATGGACCAGGTTAGATATTTTTGTTTCCCAGACAATGAGTCCCCAATACGAGTCATAGTACGTGGGTACGACTCGTGATCAGGAGTCGTAGCAAGTCTTTGGAGTTATCCATTAATCAATGGTACGGGTGATGGTACGACTCATAAGATGGTGTTACAGATCGTAGTAAGATTCATGAAAATATTCAGAGGGTTGGAGGTTTCGGACTTGGTCAGTACAGGAGGATACCACAAGTCTTAAGAGGATTGTCTGACACGTGGTACGATTCATGACAGCTGGCAGATCAGTTTTTCCTGCAAATTCATTAAGGGTATTTTTATAAATTCTAAGCTCCTAAGTCCTAAACTATGTTGTTTTAAGCCCTGAAAGGAGTGTATTAGGGGATTTTAACCTTTTCTAATTCATTCAACTCCCATGCATGCATGTTTGGAGGGTTCCATTGAGATCAAGCTTAGCTATACCCTAATTCTCCTCCAAATCTCTTGGGCTTTCCAAGTCAAGATAAGAATCAATTTACCCAGGTACGTAGGGCTATGAATGAGAGTTTTCTTTCACTCTCATGCCCAAATTTCTCCTCAAGTTCATGACTTCAAGTGTTGATTCGTCCCAAGAAGGTAAGAACTCCAACCTGTCCGATGCTTCTTCGGCCAAATACGATATACAAGTGGGACCTGCACTAT
>JACEIK010004842.1:74971-89188 GCA_018107945.1 Datura stramonium
CTATTTTACTTTCACACGGAGGTAGATGGGATGTAACAGGTATGTTATTTTTTTATAGCTTATACACATATTAATGTATTTTTCTGATTAATTCTTACCCGACATAATTTTATTAATAAAGATCATGGTTTGTTGTCAAGTCTTGTGTATAAAAGTAGTTGTTTTCTGAGTATTTGGAATGCTGGTTAATATATGTTATTGGTGTTTAGTATTAGATTTAAAACTATGTATATTCGAATAGTAGTGATATTTATAAATTATTATCACGTATAAATTTGGTCTTATGATTGGTAGTAGTTTAATACTCGGTAAGTATTTGTGATATTCTCTACGAAAAAGTTGATTAAAGTTGATTATTGTATTTCCATAACCTTAATGTAAGAACAGGTAGATATGTAAATTTTATGATCAGGGAAATTCTATATGATTCAAGCACGAACTAAATTGGATTGGTTGATACAATTGCTTCACAACTACAAATAGATACAACAATGCAAGAATTAGAGATTAAATACATTATAAGTGATAGATGCCCGGCTAAGAGCATACATAACGATATGAGTGTTCATGTATATCTTGACCAAAAGAAAGGAAATGTGGATTCTTTCTATAAGTATCCTCTGTGTATTTCATTAAAGGAAAAATATATGAATGCAATAGAATATAATAATGTTGTGGAAATGAGTAGTCATTCTTTATAAAATAGTCGTGATGTACAATCATTACACTCAACTAATTCAATTCGATCGATTGGCATTACACCTGATACAGATGTTGAGGTTGTTAAAGATGAGGGTATTAAAATAATAAGTGACCCTCAAAACCTACATGTTGAGGTTAAACAGGTTTATAAAGATAAGAATACTCTTAAGGAGGTGATAAAACGCTACGCCTTTATCCAATAATTTTGTTTCATCATTAAATATTGGTGTGTTGACAGGTATGATTTAATATTTGTAGTTAAAGTGTTTTTCGATTGTATTGCATCTATTTGAATAATCTATGTTGATTGGTGTTCTGAATATTATACTTGTATATGCACAACTATTATATTATTTGTCCTGTAGAAAACTGCTCATGGTTCATGAACTCCTCGTCTCTGTATGATACTGGACTTTTCAAGATTAGAAAATTTTACAATAAACACACATGCTTGTTGAAGGATAGAAAATACTCTAGACGGCAAGCAACTACAGAGGTTGTGGGTGGACGTATAATGGATAATTATGTAGACCCAAAAACTTTATACATCCCCACAAATATTGCTCATGATATAAGAAAACATCATGGTATATCGTTGTTGTATATGCAAGCTTAGAGTGAAAAGGAAAAGGCAATCAATAGGCTGAGAAGTGATCCAACTAAATCTTATAATAAAATTCTATCATACTTATACATTTTGAATAAGACATATTCCGGGTCTGTTTAAATTTTTTTTTAAATAGAGGATGATTGTTTTTTGTATGCATTTATTGCATTGGATGTCTGTATCCGAAGATAGGAGTATTGCAGGCTTATAGTTGTGGTTGATGGCACACATCTAAAATGTACGTTTCAGGGGACTATGTTGATAGCAAGTACATTGGATCCAGGAAGTATGTTTTTTCGAAATAAATTTTTAATATTTGTTATATGATTTATGTATAACTTGTGTATGGAATCAGGTAGTATTTTGTTACTTGCTTACGCGATAGTGGATTCAGAAAACAATGTGTCTTGGATATGATTTTTGGAGTGCTTCAGAGAAGCATTTGGTGATAGAGAGAATATGTATTTTATGTCAGACAGGCATGATAGCATATGGAATGCTACTGCAACTGTGTATCCAGGATAGCATATGGAATGCTATTGCAACTATGTATCTAGGAAGGCCACATTATGCTTGTATTTGACATTTATAGAATAATAATGTAATTAAGAAGACATACAAGAATCTCGAGTAGCTAAGAAAATTATTCTTTGGTGTGGCTAAGGAATACACTCTTCAAGAGTTTGAGGAATTTATGGGAAGGGTAAATGGAATAGACAAGAAAGTGTGGGGATACTTATATGGAATTGGGTATCATAAGTGGTCTAGAATACATGCAACTGTCAAGAGAACTTGGAACATTGACATCGAACATTGCAGAATCTATAAACAACGGAAACAGGTATGCAAGAAAATTATCTATGGTTTCATTGTTGTAATTTATGAGGGAAATGATCGAAACATGAAACGTAAAGCATAACGAACAGGCAAGAAATACTTTTATAGATCATACTGATAAGTACAATGAAATCATAAAGGAGAATCGAAAATTGTCTCACCATATGCTGTAAGAAATTCCATTAATGCCTTAATTTCTATTTAATTTTTTATTTATAAATATAATGTTAAATATATTTATAATTGTTGTATGATTAGTGTATAAATTTATGTATTTAGAATCTGTTTGACAACTGAATTCATGTGGGTTAGGAGAAAAACATTTAATTCTCATGTTGTTTTATATAAAATAAAAGGAAAGTAAGACATGCGGAAGAAAATTCTAAACTCTATGTTATTGCAGGTTAGAGCTTAATTGGAATTTCTGCATACAGTGAACGATTGATTCAAAAGATTTCTACTATGTATTCGGAGCAAAAAATATAGTTGCAGATGATTTGGATTGTATGAGATACCATGTGGGCATGTTGTAGTTTCTATTGAGTATCGACATCAACATGCAAAGAACTACTGCTCTGAATACTACAACAATAAAAATTTCAAAGACACTTATGCAATACCTATTGTACCTCTTCTTTGCAAAAGTACTTGGAACATACCGAGAGACGTTTTGGAAGATTTGATTTTGCCACCAAATTCTGAAAGACAGCCAGGAAGGCCAAGGGATATGAAAATAAAACCATTTCATGAAGTGAAGTTTAAAAGGACAAAGGTGACATGTAGAGAATGTGGTATCAAGGGGCATAATAGAAAAACCTGTAATAATATTCCTCCAAGAATTTACTTTGATGAACAAAATTCTAATTCTTTTATCACTTTATGGAAGAATAATTTTTGAAGTTTCATTATAATTTAATATCACTAGTTTTGCAACATGGGTTTTACTGAATGAGGTTGAATTATTACAGTGATAATAAATTCTTCAGTTCTTCAAACCTTTTGACTCCTATTCCACTCCCATGTCAAAAATATATTTTATGATAGATGATATGTCAGAAATTGATTTCGAGTACAGAACAACTATTAGAAGAAAGTGATATTTGTTAACAAAGTCCTTGGCAACATGATCAAAACTATTAAAACTAAAATATCGTTCAAAATTTAACTGTTTCAGTGATGACTAAATCACTGGAAAACTTGAAAGGGTATTATAATTAAAAGTTGGGGTGAAAAAGATTTGGTCACATATGAGGTTACTTATGTTGATTGAGCAAATGCCTAGTATGAATATAAGATATCTTAGAAGCATACTATTATATTTAACAAAGAAATGATTTCCTAGTGATTTTATTCTTTCTTAATTCTGTAAAGGAAGTTAAAAGTGATTGTTGGCACAAAGTTTCTTCAATATTTGTCATTTATTTGAGTGAACTAGGGGGTGTAGAATGGCCTTGAAAGAATTAAGGTTGGTCAAGGGTGATTTTGGAGGTTTCACTATCATTAGACACTAAGTGGTCTATTAGAATGCATGTGAGGACTATATTAAAAATTTTGATTTTGGATTACATAGTGTTTTTAGTTTGAAGTGAAGGGTGAATCTCTTATGAACAAATATATGAAATTCTATCTCCATGTGAGAAGAAAATGTGTTCTATATGCGTGGAGATGAGCATACAACTCCGCCTCTACTCCTATACGTACAATGATGAAATTTATGAACTTCAAAAACTTGGATATAAAATGAAGACCCCAAGGGTAAGTGTAATACCCTGGAAGTGCCTAAGGCTAGATTTGGAACTATAAAAAATCAGCAGAAAATTTTTGAAAATATCACAGGACGACTCGAAGTACGAGTCGTGGGAAGGAACGACAAGTCATTGGTGGGAGTCGTGGTAAGCTGTTGGGTGTGAAGATCTAGACTAATGAGCCATGGTATGACTCATTGGTCATTGTAATGGATTGTCATAAGGGTCATGGTTTCTAGGTATGGAGGTGCTATCACGGATGGTGTCACGACCCGTGGTGGGGAACCACGAGTCGTGGGATGTAACTGTGGGAAGGTTTAGAGAAATGTCGGGGTCTAGCGGCAATGGGTAGTCTCACGAACCGTGGTGCCATGGAATGACTCGTGACAGGCGCCCATGGCGTGGTCTTCAGGAATTAGTCCCCAGACTAGTGGTAACAATGAGAGGCGACCATGAGTCGTTACTTCATGGTATGACTCATGGTCCCTGGTAGTGTTTAATTTCCAAATCTTTCATTAAGGGTATTTTTGCCAAATTCTTAGCTCTAAGGTCCTAAACTACATTATTTTAAGCTATGTTGAGAGGATTTTAAGATGGGTAAACCTATCGTAATTCATTCAATTCCTATGCATGCAAGAGTAGAGATCTCTCTTTGAAAAAAATCAAACCTAAAACTCTCTAATTCATTTGAGCTTTCAAGAGAGAGTGTAAGATCAGATTACTCAGGTATGTAGGGGTTGTGAATGAGAGTCCTTCACTCTCATGCCCTATGTTCATGAATTCAAGTATTAAAGTAAATTTGATAATCTTATGGGGTTTTAACCCCAAATTCATGGGATTCTCTTTGATTTCATTATGGGTCAATTCCCTTTATGTTGTAAATGTTGTTTTAAGACTTATGAGCAGATTTTATAATTAAATTGATTATAATTTTGTGATTTCAAATCTTAGTTAATATATGCCCAATTAAGCAAAGTTTCATAAAAATTCAAGTTATGATTCTATTATGATTTTGATCTCCCTAAGCCTAAATTATGATTTATGATTTATGATATGATTTCTCTTCAAGTACTCTTCATGGATTTATGAATGTCAGGAATATGAATTTTCACAAGTATGCATGTTCTTAATGATTTATGAACTTATGACTTGTGGCCGACTCATGGGCCCTTATTCATGGCTAATCATGTATTTCAAGTATGATCAACATGTTATGATTTATTGGACATGAACTTTATGAATGACTCCACGATTACTATATGAGCCCTCATGTTCATATTTTTAGAAGCAATGTCTAGTACCAAGTAGACTCGACATTCAAATAAACCCCGTGGTCTCAGAATTACGTGTCACCGTAGGTATTCATGGATCCCTCCTTTGTGATATCACGTCATGCACGTCCCTTGCCTGGCAAGTCTGGGACGGCTTTGCCCACTTGAGCGAGATAGCTGGGGTATCATGTAAGCTCTATCATGATGGTGTCGGTTAAAACGAGTGTTCCCTTTGTTCCTAATGATTTATGCATTGTCATGTTTATGTTATTTTGACTCAAGTTATGTTATTTTAAGGTTTCTCTTATGATTATGGATATGACTAGATTATGAATGGTTTGAAAACCTTAAGCCCTTATATTTATATTATGATATTCACTCATGATTAGACTGTCCTACTCTTATGAACTCTTATGTATTTTTAACTGTCCGTTTTTACTTACCTTGCATACTCGGTACATTTTCAGTACTGACCACATACTCTATGTTGTATTATTTGATGATACAGGTTCGGACGTTCAGGTTCAGTTCTGTTGTTAGCCAGATCCTCAAAGTTAGCATTTCCCAGCTTGTTGGTGAGTCCTCATCCTTCAAGGACCTTCTTACCAATTATTTTCAGTTTTAGCTTATTAGTGAATTAGTTGGGGTCTTGTCCCATCAACTCATCAAATTTTAAAGGCTTATCATACATAGTATGTATTCAGCTTCGGATCAATGTCATATATTCTGTTGTTTAGATGTTATTGTATTTTCACATTTCTGTTGTTTAAAATTTTAGATTTTCGCATTTATTATGTTGAGCTTTCGTTTTCATTTTCTTGCAATGGGTGGACTTGTAGCCATTTATGATTTTAGATTCCATGTCTAGATCCGGGCTTATGTTCGAGTCGTGATAAACTTGGTATCAGAGCCTTAGGTTTTGATGTGTCCTAGGGTGTCTAAAAGTCGCGCTAAGTAGAATCTTTTTCATGGGTGTGAGGTGCGTCAGACTTATGATGAAGAGGCTACGAAACGTTTTAGGATATTTCCATTCTTTCATGATCTGTGTCGTGCGATGAAATGTCTCTCTATCCTTCTAACTCATGCTACCCGCATTTGCAAAATCATGCATCCTCACCGAGTTAATGGAAGAAGAAACGAAAATGGAAATTTCCATGAGAATGGCAATGAAGATGGGCCCCACAAACCCCCAAGGATCATGTGCTTGAGCAGGTTGCCCACGCGGAGTTTAGGGAAGCCATCTAGATGTTGGTACAGGCATTAACCACCCAGGTAAACCAGCAGGTGGTAGCAGGTAAACTGGGAAGGCTAAGACATGTCGGACCACTCTCGAATCATGTCTCAACTCGACACCACGGAGGACATCATTCTCAACCCCATAGGTCATTTCACTCCTTGGGCTCAACCCCTCAACCGGAAACACTCTTGTGTGTCGAGTATCCACAAGCCACAAGGCACCTCGAGCTCAATCCCTAGCTGGAACAACTCTCGTACATCGGGTATCCACAATCCACAAGGCCTCAAATACAACACACACACAATCACAAACAACAATGATAATACATGCTAAAATAGCCCATAACCAGCTCTCGAACCCCACCAATCAATTATCACAACACAGTAATATTCTTTCATGTATATTCGTCCATCGACGAGCCATTAATCGAGCAAAGGGTTAACATCCATATCAATCTATATCCAAGCATTACAAACAACCACAAGTCATTCTACTTACCACTAACATCAAGGGACATGGCCAAATCAGCTCAAGTGTCACCACAATCGTCATGTGCCATCGACACGGTTGACAGGATCGCCGATTCGAATATAACAAAAGATCATTGCAATCATCGACCTTAACCACTCTAATCCCTCATTCACTTGTAAATATCATCACCAAATCTTATTCACACTAACAGCCCATAACTTTCTATAAGAACCACACGCTTCACACCCTCTAGATACGAGTCAAATAATTTGCCATAACTACGATTATCCGCACTCAAGCCCGATCCATCAACCAAACCAGCACCTTAAACACACCATTATCACCATATAAATAGCAGAACAAAAGTTCAATAATAGCAAAAACACAAGCCATCACAAAACAGCCAAAACACAGGTCAACTTCAGCACGGACGACAACGGCTATGGAATTCATGCCGACAAAGGGAAGGACAAGCCTAACATACCTTAACTTCAAGCCTAGACGAACTTGATCCTTCAAAACCATGAACCTAATGCCTAAAGACGGTCCAAAATTCTGCCAAAACGCAGCCAACACAACTCAATAACAAAACAAGACAAATGAAGCTTACCCAACAAGATTCATAGGAATTCGACAGTAGAAACTCCGAGACAACAACCTATCGGAGTTAAAACACCTATAAATAACCTTAAAAACTAAGGAGAACAAAAGAAAGAATTAAAACACCTATAAATAACCTTAAAACTAAGGAGAACAAAAGAAAGAAGGTTTAACAACAGATTCACCATGAAACAGCCACCTTACAGCCCGGAAAAGACACCAAATCATGGACTACATGCGATTCCCAACTTTCCGACACAAAAATCATGTTAAACCGTGGCTTCCTACCTTAGGAACACTTAGAACACTTAAGGGAGAGTTAGAGAGAGGTTTCTCATGAAGAAACTTGCTGGAAATGAATTTGGATGAATAACAACCGACCAAGGGGCTATTTATAGTTCTCCACCGCCTTAAGACCTTGTGATGTGCCTGCTTGCGCGGTCTCGCGAAAACGCGAATCTCTCCACTCCGAAGTTGGATTGGCAAACGGTTTGATGAGATGGAAACTAAGCTCATAGATCTTTAATTTTATAAGTCGCACACTCCATAACTCCTTATAGATTTGGAGAAACACTTCGATACATTTGACCTAAATTTCAAGGAATCTCAAGAAGGAAATTTTGCGATAACTTTTTCCGAATTTTGTTTCGCAACTTGATCGACGTCTAATCTTAAATCATTGAGTGATTTAAATAACTCATAACACTTCCTTATTAGCCTATTAGGTACTCTTAATCTTACCTCGAAAGCACGATTTTATTGCTCAAATTATCCGGGGTGTTACATCCTTCCCCCCTTAGAAACATTCGTCCTCGAATGTTGGACCACTTGCATGACTCCAACTCAAGGACTGATACAGCACAACATCACATGAAATAGCCTCACATGAAAAGCATACCACAAACAACTCCAAACAAAAAAAACCTTGCACTATGCCAAGGCACGACACACTATAACCATAATCAAAATAAGAATCTTACCTGCCGCCATGTTTAGACACTGGCCGGCTATAATTCATCATGTTACAAGCATCCCTGCAAAAGTCAGCAAACGTGAGTCTAGACCCGACTCCGGTGACATCTAACTTCTCGCACGATTTCGATCCAAAAAGAAAGGTAACAATCCTAAATTTCCTATAGCCTCTTGTTTATAAGTACACTGCGCAATGCACACATAAACAAGACTCTACTAGACACAGCTCATAGACTCCCTAGGACGAACTGCTCTGATACCGAGTCTGTCACACCCCAAACACGGGGAGGCATGACTTGAACCTGGTGCCACCCCTGATATGAGCATACTCGATCTCAAAATATAAAACAAAGGCCAGAATCGATGAGGTTCAACAACACACCAACTATACAATCAAAATAAGACGATAGACTATAGCGGAAGCAGGCTCACCTGACCAACCAAGAAAAATAAGTACAATATGTCGTCAAGGCCACATAATGGAAGAACAACTATACAACATGGCCCACCTGGCTTATAACAATGACACTACACCCACAACAAATATCTACGAGCCTCTAAAGAATATAATAGAAATCAATTGTCCGGGATAAGGCCCGAAACTACCCATAACTCAAACTCTGGCAACTCTGAAAGAACTGGAGCACACCAACTCAGCTGGAACTCCAATCAAAAACCAAGAACCTGATCTAACAGCCCACCATCACCTGCAGGAATGAAACCGAGCATGAAAGGTAGAAACAACTGGAAGACTAAGATTAGAGATCAACAGATATACCAGATATCACTGAAGGAGAATTCAACTTAAGTAAACACATAAAACCTACCTGGCCCCCATAAGCGTGGCAAGTACAAGCAAACATACAAATAGAATCAACCTAGCCCTCGTAAGCCCGGCAAGTCCAAAAAGTAAATAACAATACAACGGAACCTAGCTGACCCAACTCAGCTATCATCGCCTCTAGACCTCTCAATGTCCTTAGCCAACACCAGCCAACATCTAGCATCCTCTATTATAAGATAACAAATAACACAAGCAACAACCACAACAACCAAACAAATCACAAGTAAACACCAGTTAATTAACATCATCAATCAGGCACTGCAGGACACTCTCTCGGCAGGGCATAGTTTGCAGAGCTCAATCCATCCAGGAGAACCAATCGCGATCCCAGGAACGCTCAGACATGTCGGACCACTCTCAAATCATGTCTCAACTCGACACTACGGAGGAAATCATTCTCAACCCCATAGGTCATTTCACTCCTTGGGCTCAACCCTTCACCCGTAAACACTCTCGTGCGTTGGGTTTCCACAAGCCACAAGGTACCTCGGGCTCGATCCCTAGCTGGAACAACTCTAATGCATCGGGTATGCACAAGCCACAAGGCCTCAAATACAACACGCACAATCACAACAATCACAATCAACAACAATGATAATACATGCTAAAAAAACCCATAACTAGCTCTCGAACCCCACCAATCAATTGTCACAGCACAGTACTATTCTTTCATGTCTATTCGTCCATCGACGAGCCACTAATCGAGATAAGGGTTACAATCCCAACAAGTCTATCCCCAAGCATAAAAAACAACCAAAAGCCACTCTACTTACCACTAATATCAAGGGACATGGACAAATCCTCCCAAGTGTCACCACAACCGTAATGTGCCATCGACACGGTCGATAGGATTGCCGATTCGAATATAACAAAATATCATCGCAATCATCGACCTTAACCACTATAATCCCTCATTCACTTGTAAATATAATCACCTAATCTTATTCACACTAACAGCCCATAACTTTCTATAAGAACCACACGTTTCACACACGACCTCTCGATACGAGTCTAATAATTTGCCATAACTACGATTCTCCGCACTCAAGCCTGAGCCACCAACAAAACCAGCACCTTCAAAACACCATTATCACCATATAAATAGTAGAACAACAGTTCAATAATAGCAAAAACACAAGCCATCACAAAATAGCCAACACACATGTCAACTTCAACACGGACGACAACGGCTATGGAATTCATGCCGACAAAGGGAGGGACAATCCTAACATACCTTAGCTTAAATCCTATCCAAACTTGAGCCTTCAAAACCATGAACCTACTGCCTAAAGGCAGTCCAAAATTCTTCCAAAACGTAGCCAACACAACTTAATACAAAATAAGACAAATAAAGCTTACCCAACAAGATTCATAGGAATTCGATGGTAGAAACTCCGAGAAAACAACCTATCAGCATTAAAACACCTATAAACAACCTTAACAACTATGGAGAAAAAAAGAAAGAAGGCTTACCAACAGCTTCACCACGAAATAGCCACCTAAAAGCCCGGAAAAGACACCAAATCATGGACTACACGCGATTCCCGACTTTCCAACACAAAAATCATGTTAAACCATGGCTTCCTACCTTAGGAACACTTAGAACACTTAAAGGAGAGTTAGATATAGGTTTCTCATAAAGAAACTTGCTGGAAATGAATTTGTATGAAGAACAACCGACCAAGGGGCTATTTATAGTTCTCCACCGCCTTAAGACCTTGTGATGTGCCTGCTTGCGCGGTCTCGCGAAAACACAAATATCTCTCTACTCCAAAGTTGGATCGACAAACGGTTTGATGTGCTGGAAACTAAAATCGTATATCTTTAATTTGATAGGTAGAAACCCCATAACTCCTTATATATTGGGAGAAAAACTTCGATACATTTGACTTAAATTTCAAGGAATCTCAAGAAGAAAATTTTGCAATAACTTTTTTTCGAATTTTGTTCCACAACTTGATCGGTGTATAATATTAAATATGATCATAGAGTGCCTCCAAATATTCTATACATCCAGGTGCCACCAAGATATATTGTAACCTACGGGAAGTCTATTGGTGGAATGGCATGAAGAAGGATATAGCAAAGTTTGTGGCAAAGTATCTAAATTGTCAGCAGGTGAAAATTGAGAATCAAAGATCTGGAGGTGTACTTCAATACATTAGTATCCCTACTTATAAGTGGGAGGAAATCAATATGGACTTCATTATAGGGTTGCCTCGTACTCGTCGATAGTATGACTCCATATGGGTGATTGTGGATAGATTGACCAAAGCAGCTCATGTCCTACCGGTCAAGACTACTGACTCAGCGGGGGATTATGCTAAATTGTATATTTGGGAGTTAGTTCGATTGCATGGAGTGCCTTTGTCCATTATATCAGATAGAAGTACTTAGTTTACCTCCTAGTTTTGGAGATCGTTTCAGAAGAGACTCGGTACTCTGATCAAGCTTAGTACAACTTTTCACCCATAGACAAATGGTCAGGATGAACAGACCATTTAGACTCTTGAGGATATGTTGAGAGCATGTGTGATTGATTCCAAGGGTAGTTAGGATGATCATTTACCTCTCATCGAATTTTCATATAACAATAGTTATAATTCCAACATTCAAATGGCTCCGTTTGAGGCTCTTTATGGGAGGAGGTGTAGATAGCCTATTGGTTGGTTCGAAGTCAGTGATGCTATATTGATAGGACCAAATTCAGTTCATGAGGCTATGGAGAAAGTTCATCTTATAAGGGAAAGGTTGAAAACAGCTCAGAGTCGCCAAAAGTCCTATGCGGATGTGAGGAGGAGAGAACTTGAGTTTGAAGTTGATGATTGGGTGTTTTTAAAGGTTTCACCCATGAAGGGGGTGATGAGATTTGGAAAGAAGGGGAAACTTAGTTCCCGTTATGTTAGCCCGTACAGGATTGTGAGGTGTGTTGGCAAGGTGGCTTATGAGTTGGACTTGCCCTCAGAATTGGCTTCAGTACATCATGTTTTCCATGTGTCACTTTTAAAGAAGTTCATGGGTGATCCGACTTTGGTTGTTCCAATGGAGAGCGTAGGTGTGAATGATAGACGTAGCTACGAAGAGGTTCTGGTTGAAATACTTGATCATCAGGGTCGGAAACTAAGAAATAAAGAAGTAGCTTCAGTAAAGGTTTTGTGGAGAAATCAACATGTTGAGGGAGCTACATGGGAAGTCGAAGTAGATATGATGACTAAATACCCACCTCTATTCCTTCCGGTTCAGTCCCAGCTTGAGGTATCAATTTCCTCCTTAGTACTCTATTCAATTTCATGTTCAATTCATGTGTCCCAGTTTCTTTTATGTCAATGCATGTATGTGTGATTCATGAATTCAGTTTAGTCATGTATTTCAGTCTGAGGTCAGTCACTCCGATAGTTTTCAGCTCTAGATGTTCAGTATTTGGGATGACATGTTTTCCCCAGTGATTCAGTATGTTTACCCACATTCAAGGAAGAATGTTCCCAAGAAGGAGATATTGTAATATCCCAGAAGTGACTAAGGCTAGGTTCGAAATTAGAAAAGAGATTAGCAGAAAAATTTGGGAAATATCACAGGATGACTCATTATACGAGTCGTGGGAAGGAACGACGAGTCAATGGTGGGAGTCGTGGTAAGCTGCTAGGAGTGAATATCTGGACTAACGAGCCATGGTACGACTCATTGGTCATTGTAACGGATCGTGATAAGGGTAATGGTTTCTGGGTATGGAGGTGCTATCATGGATGGTGTCACGACCAGTAGTGGGGAACCACTCATCGTGGGATGTAATCATGGGAAGGTCCAGAGAAATATTGGGATCTGGAGGAAATTGGTAGTCTCACGACCCATGGTGCCATGTAAAGACCCGTGACAGGCGCCCATGGTGTGGTCTTCAGGAATCAATCCCCCAACTAGTGGTAATAACGAGAGGCGACCACGAGTTGTTACTTCATGGTACGACTCGTGGTATGAGTCATGGTCCTTGGTAGTGTTCAATTTTCAAATTTTTCATTAAGGATATTTATGTAAATTCTAAGCTCTAAGGTCCTATACTACATCGTTTTAAGCTATGTTAGGAGGATCCTAAGAGGGGTAAACCTATCCTAATTAATTCAACTCCCATGCATGCAAGAGTAGAGGTCTCTCTTTGAAAAAAATTAAGCCTAGAACTGTCATGCCCCGCCTTGGGGGGTATGACTGGCACTTGGTGCCCTACTAGGACCTGAACTGCTAGACTACTAAGCCTAAGCATATCTGGTGCCTGGCTGGCTCTAACTCTGATTCACGGAATCAACGGGCTATATAGCGGCTGTAAATACACCCCCCAGCCGGCTAGGCCTATAGCCACCTATACAACAACAACAGCTAACCAAAATCGTATCAATATAAGGGAACCTATGCGGGCCGACAAGGTCACCATGCTGTCTAGTTACTTCTGAATCAAGTAAAAAGGAGCTAAACTACTACGTGACCGACAAGGTCACCACTACCAACTGTATAAGGACCCACACGGCCAACATAAACAACTAAACATACTCACGGCCTCACACGACCGGCACAACTAACCACAGGGAAATATATACTGTCTGCAAGCCTCTGAATATCAAGCTCCGGATGACAGGAGCTGATGACTCTGCGCTGGCTGGGATCACGAGGGATCGGCTCCTCGTCTATAGGTACCTGCAGGCAAGTAATGCAGTTCCCCAAACGGGCGTCAGTACCACTAGTACCGAGCATGTAAAGCATACTGAGCATAACTAAATATAAGCAACAATACTAGTAGTTCTGATTAGCATAAAGTATCTGAAGCTTTCTGGGCTGGCGGAATCTGAAATAAGCTTATCTATACTGAAGGTAAGGTAGAAGCATACTTGTCTTCATGGTGACCTGCTATCTATCAGCTAACAAATAACATGTATATACATATATAT
>JACEIK010004842.1:103019-115318 GCA_018107945.1 Datura stramonium
CCTGTGCGACCTAGGTGTCTGCGACCTGGTCGGTGGAGGGTGCAGATACTCCTCTAGTGTCCTCTCCGATACCACTGGCTTGACCCAGTGCATTTTCATACCCAACTGAGCTCGTACCTTCTCCCCGAGCACTCACTGCCTCAACTGTAGCCCTATGTCGAGCCTCCTCTCTGGATAAATACAGCGCTATCTCCACCTCTCTCCGCTCTCACTTCTGCTGACGGAGCAGAGAGTCATCCTCCTCAAAACTTACCTTCTCACGAGGCCTCTTGCCCTTATCTTGCGCCACTCAGTAATGAAGTCAAATATCGGCACTAGCTCTTCTTCGCTTTCACCCTCAAATACTGGAAGCACGGTGGAGGGATCGAAGCTACCTTTCATGCGGACAACTCCCGTACCTCCGCTCTGAGCGCTGCTACCTCCACATACCACCTTGCCAGCTCGGGTGCTTGTAACTGTGCAAGGCGCTCATCCATGTCTATCAAAAGCATCCAACCGGCCATGCACTGAGCTAGAGAGCGCCTCCAACTCCTTTGTAACCCATGAATTAACTTTCTCTATTAACACCTTAACCTGCAGAGCCGTGTGTGCTTGTTGTTTCTCAGCTTTTGTCAGCCGTCTAGCCATATCGGTCAGGAATTCTTTGGAAATAGTGACTAGACCGGCTAAAGGAGAACTTAAGTGTGCAACAGGTGGTTGAGGTGCAGCTACTGTGGCAATGAATCTAGAATCTCTGCAAGGGCGGGAATGTCAGCTGCATCTGTAGCCTCAGGTTGGCTTTCCATCTCTCTGGCCTCCGTGTGCTCTACCGTCATCTTAGTAAATACAGCAGCCTCAGTCTATATACCACTGCTAAATGCCTCTACCAATATTGTTGCTCCAGCGGATGCGACAACCTGACTCCTCGCTCTCGATACCGGGTTTGTGTCGTCTCTAATCAACCAGATATCGGTTATCTTGTGGACCACTATGCACTGATCAACTGATGGAAACTCTGGCACCTTTGACTCCTGACAGAGTCTATCAACAAGGCATGAAAAGGGAATGGTAATGCCATCATTTATCACCCGCTCTCGAATCTCTTCAGCAATATACTGCGGGAAATTTATGGCGTACCCCTCCATGATGCTAGCTACTAGTGCAACTCTGTCAGGTGAAAGAACGTTATCATTGCTAGTTGGTACCATCCTGTGCCGAACTAGTGACCACCAAAACTTAGCTTGAAAATTCAATGTTGCCTTTTTTATCTGGGACTCAGTGCCACGCAACCATTCGACCAACAGACCTCTTGTGGCAATGACCTGTGATAGCCAAGTGTACTGCCTGATTCGCTCCTTACTATTTTAGCTTCTCAGTCTTGAATTTCTTGAGCTCGAACAGTCTGTGATCGAACTCGGCTGTATTCACTGGGGCATGATAGTCTGGACCATAAAGCGGTCTAGATATGGTCCTCTCATATATGTCTACAAGGTCTCCTAAACCAACACATGTGTTAAAGTGGGCCTCTTTTTCTAGTCTTGACCACCCAATGCCAGACACTGTACTATGGCTCGTAGGCTGCATAAATTCTCTAACCAGGCAGGGGCTAAAGATTCCCGATGGCTCAGTCAACCACCCCAACCTATATTTATCGAACAAATTCTGCAACTCAGGGAGGTCCTTGAGCCCCGTGGTGACCAGTCTGGGCTCCTCGTAGATGCTCCTCTTTGGATGTCCTTTGTCATCTGGAGCAATATCCCTATTGTAAATGACCCTCATACCATGAATACACCATCTCCTCATGTGCCTTGGTTGATCATTCGATGTATTCGAAGTCTCGGTCAATTCATCATATGTGCTCCCTTGTTGAGCACGTGACTCATTAGCAACTTCTACATTTCGCTCAGCTATGGTGCCCTTGGGAGCAATCGGAACTGTGGCCCCAGCATTCTCATCTATTCGTCTTAGTGGGTCTCTTGCTAGTGGAGTAGGAGCATCAACCAGGGCTATCGAATTTGTAGATCGTTGAGCCCTAGCCTTGGTGGATCGCCTTACCAGCTTCTCTTCTGACACTATGTATTCCTCCTCTGAGCTACTAGACTCTTCGGAGGAAGAGGGCGCATCCCAAAGTCTGTGATAAGATGGTTGACTCCTCTCCGGCACTTGTTTCTTGGCCGAGCCTTTCTTTGGTGTACCCCTCAAAGCCATTGTACCTGTGGAATATCAATTAGTATACAAGATGAGATGAAACATAATCAATTTTTAAACTGTGTCTCTGTAGACAGGATGAGTGACTTAGCAAGTCGTTGCCACTGGCCACGACTAGTGAGGTCAGTCATTGTCTCCGGGATGTGTTTTTTTCTTGTTGGACCAGTGAACTTAACGACTGGTCACAACGAGTCGTTACCTGAGGTGACGACTTGTTAGACCAATAGTGAGATGCACTGGCCACCTAGACCAATTCCCAATCAGGACGAGCTATATGAAGAGTCGAGGTGATACCACGACTCATTACATGGCTCATGCTCAAGAGTTTTACATACAATGGTTCGCTTAACTCACACATGTTCATCATCACTTGATATTATCAATCCTATTAGCACGAAAACAACAACATTTTGATAGCATTTCATTCCATTTTTATCTTGATTTTAAGTGGAACGCAACCTAGGGTTTTCTATCCGTAGGAATCATTAATCAAGAAATGTAAATTTCAAAAAGGCATGGGTCAAGAAAAATTTCTACTCTAAGCATATAGATACTCACAATTAGAATTACACAATGATTGTTGAGCAGAGAGTAGAGTCGTGAGCGTGAGTGCCTGTGTAAACCGTGAGTGCTGTGAGTTCGATTTTGAATTCTTTCCAGTGTGTGACTATTTTTGGAGGAGAAGAGGAAGGAAACTTGAGTTGATGTATTGATAGCTTGAGATGGTGAGGGGTTTCAGTGGGCAAAGTCCGATGTTTTTATTCATTTGAAATTAAACATTGTTCCTTATTTAAACGTGGGTCAGGTCGGGTGTTATTTATCATTTAATACACCACGAGCCACATAACGGACCGTTATATGGTGAAATGACTCGTTAGACTCTTAGTGCATTGACTTGAGCTTAAGATCTTACCTGGGACCTAACGACTTGTGTAATGACTCGTGGTGCTACCCAATGAGTCGTGGCATGAGTTGTAGGCCCTGAACTATGGTAGCTTCCTGACGGGCCATTCTACGAATTGTTTGTTCACCCAACGATTCTTTAAGTTAGTCGTTATCACCTTTTTTCAGTTTAATTCCATCTTTGATCTAGTAGACTTGACGGAAGACCCCACGATTTGTTGTCACTGTCAACGACTCATTTGGTCAACCGTTGTCTACACTGTTTTATGCAGCAGTGACGACGATCCATTTAACGAATTGTTTGGTCTGATGACGACTCGTTCTGTGCTTTTTGGCACCAGCAACTCAAGTTCAAATTTTCAGTTTTAACTTCAAATTTCCCATCTTAATCACCTGCACACATCCACACATGTGAAAACTATATTTTTCTCACGTTTACAACTTGGGTTGCCTCCAAAGAAGTGCTTGATTTAACGTCGCGGCACGACACAGGTATTTTGACTAATCAGACTTCACCAAAACACCTCCATGGGTTTCCTCCTATGTATCACCTGATTTAACATCGCGGCACGATGCAAATCCCCGAGTTACTCATATTTCACCCAGAGCCTAGAGATCCACCAACTTTATTTCTTCGCTTCTCCCAGATATGCTTTCACCCTTTGACCGTTAACTTTAAAGCTCTTTCCTTCATGATTTTCCAGTTCAATTTCCCCATGGGAGAATACTTGAACTACTCGAAAAGGCCCCAACCATTTGGACTTCAACTTGCCGGGAAACAAGCGAAGCCTAGAATTGAATAGTAACACCATACCACCAGGGTTGAACTCTCTCTTCTCAATCTTCCGGTCATGCTGAATCTTCATTCTCAATTTATAAATTTCAGAACTCTCATAGTCTTTCAAACGAAATTCATCTAGCTCATTCAACTGATCAAGCCTCAAGTTCGCAGCTTCTCTCCAATCCAAATTCAGCTTCTTGAGCACCCACATAGCTTTGTACTCAAGTTCCACCGTCAGATGACATGCTTTTCCATAAACAAGATGATACGGAGACATACCTATAGGAGTCTTGAATGTGGTCTGATAAGCCCATAAAGCATCATCTAGCTTCCTTGCCCAATCTGTTCTGTTAGCATTCACAATCTTCGCCAAGATGGTCTTTATCTCCCGGTTTGTGACTTCAACCTGCCCACTAGACTGCGGATGATAGGGTGTTGTCACCCTGTATTTTACCCCATATTTTTCCAATAAAGAACGAAACAACAGGTTACAGAAGTGTGAAACCCCATCACTAATGATGGCTCTGGGAGTCCCGAATCTAGCAAATATATTCCGCTTCAAAAATGTTGTGACAGTCTTCCCTTCATTATTTGGAAGCGCACACCCATTTCGAAACGTAGTCCACAACAACAAGTATGTACTTCATCCCGTTTGAGCTCACAAATGGGCCCATAAAATCAATGCCCCACACATCAAATAACTCAATGACCAGGATGGGAGCAAGAGGAAGCTCATGCCTCCATGATATGCCTCCTTGCCTTTGGCATGCATCACATGCCTTTGCAAAATCATGTGCATCCTGGTGAATGGTTGTCCAATAATACCCACATTGCAAAATTTTGTGGGCTGTGCAGATCACGCTATGGTGACCCCCAACAGGGGATGAGTGGCAGGCTTCTAATATGCTCAACATCTCTACCTTTGGCACGCATCTCCAAATAACCCCATCAACACATATGCCATATAGGAAGGGCTCATCCCAGAAAAACTTCCGCACGTCAGACATGAACTTCTTCCACTGGTGAAAAGATAAGTGCTTCGGTACAACATCACTCACCAGATAATTAGCAAAGTTCACAAACCATGGGATGAGATCCTGTGAGGCCGCTAAAACCTTCTCGTCTAGGAATGCATCATCTATGTCATGCTCATCTCGAAGTGCTACATCAGGTTCCAATCTTGATAAGTGATCTTCCACCTGGTTTTCGGTGCCTTCCGGTCTTTTACCTCAAACTTGAACACTTGTAGTAGAAAAACCCATCGAATCAACCATGGCTTGACGTCCTTCTTTGCTATCAGATATCTCAAAGTTGCATGGTCTGTATGTACTATCACCTTAGTTCCAAGCAAGTATGCCTAAAACTTCTCAAATGCAAAAACTACAGCCAACAACTCCTATTTTGTCACGACGTGATTTTTCTGAGCTGCATTAAGAGCCTTGCTAGCATAATAAATAGGATGGAAAATCTTTTCACGCCTCTGACCCAACACAGATCCTAGGACCACTTCGCTAGCATCACATATAACTTCGAACGGTAAAGACCAATCAGGTGCCATTATAATTGGGGTAGTGGTCAATCTCTCTTTTAGGCATTCAAACACCTTCAGACATGACTCATCAAAAACAAACTTCACCTCTTTCTCAAAAAGTATACACAAAGGATGTGCAATCTTTGAAAAGTCCTTGATGAATCTCCTGTAAAACCCTACATGACCCAAAAAGCTTCGAACACCTTTCACAGAAATTGGAGGTGGTAGACTAGCAATTACTTCTATCTTGGCCCGGTCTACCTCAATACCCTTACTCGAAATCTTGTGGCCTAGAATTATTCCTTCTTTGACGATAAAATGGCACTTTCCCAGTTAAGTACCAAGTTGGTCTCTTCACATCTCTGCAACACCCTTCTCAAATGAGCTAAACAATCTTCGAATGAATCACCCACCACCAAAAAGTCATCCATAAAGACTTCAATGATGTCTTCCAGCATGTCAAAAAATATGGACATCATGCAATGCTTAAAAGTGGCGGGCGCATTACATAACCCGAACGACATCCTATTAAATGCAAATGTACCATATGGATAAGTGAACGTAGCCTTCTCTTGGTCTTCGGGGGATATAGAAATCTGATTGTACCCCGAATAACCATCAAGGAAATAGTACCATCCTCTTCCTGCAAGTCGGTCTAACATCTAATCCATGAATGGCATCAGAAAGTGATCTTTCTGATTCCAACAGTTCAACTTCCTGTAGTCCATGCATACTCTCCAATCGGTGACTGGTCTTAATGGATTGAGCTCATTGTTGGCATTTAGTACTACCGTGATTCCTTCCTTTTTCGGTACACACTAAACTGGGCTCACCCATTTGCTGTCAGCAATAGGATAAACCACACCCGCATCCAACCACTTGATGATTTCCTTATTGACCACCTCTTGCATAGGTGGATTCAACCTACGCTAATGCTCAATACTCAGAATACAATCTGGCTTTTTCTAGATCTTGTGAGTGCAAATACCAGCTAGGATTCCAATAATGTCTGCAATGGTCCACCCAATGGCTTTTTTATATCTCTTCAAAAATGGAGACCAAAGCCTCCACTTGCCATTTCTCTAAGTCAGCTGCAACAATGACCGGTAAAGTGTTACCGGTTCCCAAAAATATATACTGCAAGTGAGACGGGAATGCTTTGAGCTCAAATACTAGAGGATCCTTAATAGATGCCTTGGCTGGTAGGGTTACCCGATTCTTCAAGTCAAGATCAATATTCTTTGGAGCATAAGTGTATGACCCCATACCAGCAAGTGCATTGACTATCTCCTCACCCCCATGGATCTCCTCAGCACCAACATTCATCAAGACTGCTGCTAAGTCATCCAGAATCAATAATTCCTCCATATGCATAATTGGGAACTCAAGTTCCGCAACATCAATTACTGAGACCACCATTATGTCATTTACTTGCTTCATGGATCTGCATACATTGAACGTTACTTCCTTATTTTTCAACCCGAATTTCAGTTGTCCAATCTCCATATCTACAAGAGCACATCTAGTGGCAAGGACGCCCAATATAATGGGGACCTCAAAATCAACTTCACAGTCTAGGATGACAAAACTGACCGGAAATATAAAGGACTCCACCTTCACTAGAACATCATAGAGAATTCCCACCGGATTCTTCATCGTACGATCTGCCATCAAAAGAAACATTATAGTCAGTTTGGGGGCTCCCAAGCCTAACTATCTGAACACTGCTAGCGGCATCAAATTAATACTAGCACCCAGATCACATAGTGCCTTAGCAAAATTAAAGGCTCCAATAGTGCATGGTATGGTAAACGCCCCGGGGTCTTCCTTCTTCTAAACAAGAGAACAGGATGCTATTGCACTACAGTGGTGCAAATTATCAATAGATTCGAAGCTCACAATCCTCTTTCTAGTGACAAGGTCCTTCATAAATTTAACATAGCTGGGCAACTGCTCAAGTGCCTCGACTAATGGGATGTTCACAGATAATTATTTAAACATGGAGATGAATTTATGATACTTCCCTTCTTCGATCTTTTTCTTCAACCGCTGTGGAAAAGGGGGAGGAGGTCTAGGAATAGGTGTGAACTTTTGCGGTGCCTCCTTCTTCTTCTCATTTCCAGATCCATGTTCCTTTGCATTACTAGGAGCAGTCTTCACTACAGAATCATCAACCAAAATTGGGTCCTCGAAATATGCTATCCTATCATCATCAATCAATACGGGCTCTTCTGTTTCATTAATCATAATCGGCCTCGGAGGATCAACTGTCGCCTTCCTGCTCCTAGTAGTGACCGCCATGCAGTGACTATCATTTTTTGGATTTTGCACTATGTTGCTGGGAAGTGTGCCTTTCTGCCTCTGATTCATCGCAACAGACATCTGAAACAGTTGTTGCTCAATTTGCTTAATAACCAAGGCATGTGATTCCACCTTTTGATTCATACTAGAAATATCAGCGGAGCTCCTTGAAATAGCCATCTATTGCCTCCATCTTCTTAAGTACCTTGGACAACATGTCTTCAACCCTTGAGCCACTAGGCTCTGCCTCATGGTTCCTTGGAGGGACATACAGACCACTTTTATCATTTTTGTACTCCTCACGCTTCTTCCAGTCTCCATTGTCTCTGTATTGGCCTTGGTTGCAATTATTATTCCTGTAATAGTTCCGACCTTGGTTCCCATGACCTTGACACCAAGAGTCTTGGTTAGACCCTTGGGTGTTGGTCCAAAAACCCGCCCCTTGACCATTCAGATAATTAGTTTCCTCCTCAGATTCAGATTTAGATTCGCCTCCATCATTTCTCAGAGCCTTGCCCTGAGAACCCACAACATTCACTTTTTAAGCTCCGTCTCCCATTAAATGCTTAGAAAGAAGCCCCATTGTGGTCTTTATCTTAGTATTATCCTGATCTCGTTCTTCATCTTTTCTTCTTTGTTCTGCAGACATACCTACCGCATAAGAACTAACTGGAATCTCCGACTCTCTTGTGTGCCATGCGCGGTTGGTTTTGGTGATTCTGCCATATAGCTCAGAAGCCTCGTCATAAGTATAACTCATGAATGATCTACCAGACACGGTATCATCCACCACCTTGGTGTTAGCATTTAAAGATCTGTAGAAAATTTCCAGCAATGTATCTTCTGGGATCCTGTGGTTGGGCACCCTTTTAATCTTCTTGTTGAACCTAAACCATGTCTCATGAAGTGCCTCATAATTTAACTGCCTGAAGTTATATATCTCCTCTTTCAACTGCAATGCTCTGGAAGGTGGGAAAAATCTTTCAAGAAAAGCTCTTTTCAACTCCCTCTATGTAGTGATAGAATTGTTGGGCAGTTCTGCCAACCAGAGCGTTGCCTCACTCCCTAATGAAACGGGAAATAACCTCGCTGAATCGCATCTTGACTCACTCCCGATTGTTTATAAGCTTTGCAGATACCCATGAAATTTGTTAAGTGAGTATGTGCATCATCAACTGCATGACCCGCAAATATCTCCTTCATGTTGAGTAGTTGAATCATAGCACTGGTAATATCAAACTTTTCCTGAACAGGAAAAGAGGGAGGAACAATAGCTCCGGTCACACCGGCTTCGTCAATATCAGCATCATCATCCTCATCGAAATACCAGTGTCTCTACTGTTTTGGACCTCTGTTCCTTCTAGCTCGCTCTGCTTCGGCAACTAGGCATTGCTCTTCAGCAACCCTAGCTAACTCACGATCTCTATCCCGAGCTTGTTCCTCAACCAACATTCTAGTTGTAGCTTGGTCCACTGTCTCTTGTTCTTGTATGTTGGTCATTCTTCTCAGATTTCTCAGTGTCTGCTCAAGTTCGTGATCGATTTGGACCAGGGATTTTTCTTGGCTCCTAGTACTGGGCATGCACGAATATAAGACTTGTTAAAAACAAAAACAATAAAAGGAAATAAGAACCAACAGTAAAACAAACACAATTAACAAAAGTCTTAGCCATATTCCCTGGCAACGGCACCAAAATTTGATGTCACCCAAATTACACCTCACAATTAAGATATAAAACGGTCGATGTCAAATATAGAACCCAACAAAGGTTGAGATCGATCCCACAGGAAATATGGAAAGAACTTGAGCTAATGTGATTAGCTATTACTATCGGATTACTTATTTCTTAGGGGGGAAAGAAATAAAATAATAAACAAGAGTAAAGACTACTAGATGTTTAAATTTTGTATTCAATCAAAAAATTGACTAGGATTGTGTTCTCCAAGACTTCATAACCACAAGGCTTTTACACTAGTGATCTATTCCGGTGTTTAACATGCAATATCGGTAAGTTAGGTTTACCTAAATGGTTGATCCCCTATCTAGATGATTATCACCACACAACTTGGTTCGTATACGGGTGTATGCTTAATTAACCCTTACCCTTAATATCAGATTAGATATCCCCAGACAAGTTCAAGCTATTAGATGAGGGTTGCTAGCCTGAGATCTCCGTTGTTAATCCCTTTTCCCATTTACTAACTTCTTGATCCGGTAAGTAAGAATAAGGCAAGTTCCAACGTTTGCAACCGTTAAGAAATAATTAAAACGAAGGAAAAAATAATACATGCATTAAACCCCATTCAAGAATCATTAAGTGTTTAACCTATGTGTGTTAATTCATCATGATTCCCACAATCCTAGTTATGGATTTAGCTACTCCTGTTTGAAATATTACAATCACAAAGTATAGAATACATCATAATTGTAACTTACAAAAATTTGTAGAAAAAAATTAAGTGAATTGAATATAACTCCAAAACCGATGAACAAAACTCCAATGTTGATTAATTCCCAAAATCAAGAATAAAATTACAAACTTTGTTTATTGAACCAAGAATGATCGTTCACAACACTAGAATCCACGTGAAAGTAGTAAAAATAAATTGTCCCCGAAAAATAAACCTAAAAATTATATTTATAGTTCCAAACAAATCTTATCCTAACTAAACTTGGATTCCAGGTCGGCAGGGGTAACGGGCCAAGTAACGACTCGTTGGGTCTCCCAACAAGTCGTGATTAGTGAAAATCATCCGTTCTCGGCAGTAGGCCCAGTCGTGGTAACGGGTCACCTAACGACTCGTTGCGTTAAGGCACGAGTCGTTAGGCCTCTCGTGGTCTTGGTTCTCCAGAATTCCAGTGCACATAAAGGTTCCTACCAGTACTCTCCCGACGAGTCATCCCATCATCTGATGACTCGTTACGTCTATCGTTGCCTTCACTGGATATTTTTCAGAAATCCTCTTTCCAGACTTCACGACTGGCTTAACGACTCGTTACCAGACGTAACGAGTCGTGCCTTCAACCCCTTAAGTGCTCTAATTCTTCAACATTGAATCTTGATCTTCTCCCCATGACTCCAGGCACAAGTCGTGCTTTGAGACAACGATTTGTGACTTGCCTAGCAGCCTGCATTTCAATCCTTTTATGTCTTACATTGCCTATTTTCCGTTTCGGACCTGTTTTCCTATAACATTCAACACAAACGCATCATATATACATAAAAATACCCCGAATGTTCATAGTTTCTTGATTTTAAGCATCGAAAGTGCTGTAAAATCACGACACATCATCATTTATATAGGCTATTATATTCAAGTTTTACTCAGAACCTAAGTAAAGTACCTAAAAAATAATGAGAAAATGAATCTGATTGTAAGAATTATTGGTTTGCCTCCTCTGAAGGGACTTTATTTCATCTAAAATCAACTTTAACGAACTCTCCATGTGAGAGTTCATGTTAGCAAACTGTTCATCCACCTTCTTCTGCAACATCTTCAGATCTGCTCAAATCTACAAATTACAAAAAATATATTAATAATGATTTTTAAAAAAAACATGTTTATTAAAAAATATTACAACAATAATTTCATACTAACCTCACCAACTTCTTTCTTTAGTTAATCAAAGTCAGAATGATTAGTTGAATTGTTGTCATTCTGTGGTGTTGTCACACCCGACAGTTCTTGAATTGCAAGGTTTACCAACTCTTGTTCAGACGGGATGATATTGTTAGATATATACTACTACAGAAAATATTAACATTCAGAATCAATAATCATGTATGAAAAGTGTATTGTTAATGAGTAAAGTTAGTATTTAGAAATTAACAATTTTGCGATTACCTGATTGTCATATATTTTGAACATTCCTTTCTTCAGAAAATAATTATACACTCTTTCTTGAGATGGTTACCAATTTAAAATATGAGGTATATGGTTACCAATATGGGTTACAACCAAAAGTCCAACATTCGAGCAACACTTATAAAATCATATTTGCAATGCATATGGAAAACCTCCAAAATAGTAGTATTTTGTATTAGGATCCAATTTGTGGCTAATGAAGCCGAGCAACTCTTGAAAATAAATGTTTCCCCAAGGGTAATTCATGTATTCATCGGTCTCCACTAAATTAAAATCCAATTTGGGAACAAAACTTTTTTTAGGCTACGAGGATAGGAGGAAGGTACTGATAAAGTAAAGAATTGATATCTTTACTATATCAATCTCTTTAACTAGTTCCTTATTCTCAAATACTCCAATCAATTTCTTCTTTGAGACTTTTATTTTGCCAGAAAAATAAAGATCAAGCAATCAATTGAGAGCTTCAGGATCTGACACAAAGTTACTAGGCAAACCATATTTATGGCCAATGATAATGGAAAATTCTCTTATGCCGAAATATAACTCACTTCCATTCAACTTGGCGATAAACATATCATTCCTGTCATTTTCAGTCTTCACATGCATCAAGTTGCGAGTAAGATGAGGCTGAATCTTGATGTTCGGCAAATTCAGAAAAGTACCAAATAGAGAATCTTTAAAAATTTGAAAATCTCATCATTCTTAATATGGTCCCTAATTTTTTCAAATA
>JACEIK010004843.1:21898-32666 GCA_018107945.1 Datura stramonium
ATATATATTTGATAGAAATAAGTTTTGATGATATGACAAACCTGCTGGAGAACCAGGTCGCTTTTGAATTTCTACCGGGAAAAGTCAACCTTGTACTGCTGACAAAAGGTGAGGTGCAGACTGCCACTGCTGCCGCAGTACAGTGGCAGGTCTGCAGCAACACTCCCTTTTATCCATCGGAAAAATGGCTCTTATTCTAATCATATCCTTGTAAACAACAACTTGTTCTTTACTTTTGTAACAACACAAGTAGGACACTTCCTTACTTGCAAAAGACAGAAGACAAAGCCTCAACATTACAGGGATCGAAGCTGATCAAGTGTGTATTTTGTTCTAAGTCTAGAATGTTGATTTATTGTCTCTTGTACTAAGATTTGTAAACCTACTCCTTGTTCAAGAGTAGCTGTTGTAGGTAGTTGTTTTGAGTTGTAATCTTGTGTTCCTATTCAGGCTAGAGTTATCCATCTTGAGTCTTTGTAAATATAGCTATTGCAAAGACTTGCAATATAGGTATTGTGAGAAGAGGAGGGATTAAGTTGTTAATTCCTCGATTTACTAGGGGTTGTAAATCTAAACACTGCCCGGTTATAGTGGAGCTTTTGAAAATCCTACTAGGGTAGGTCGTGGTTTTACTCTCTTAGTCAAAGAAGTTTCCATGTAAATATTGTGTGTTCTTTACTTACTGTTTCTGCTTGCAAAACCAAGTAAGGAACCTGGTTCTACACTGTGGTTGGTAAACGCATATAAACTTTCAATTGGTATCAGAGGAGGTTCTTTCTAATCGGTTAACACCTAGAAAGTACCGACGCTAATGGCTCCTCTTCCTAACCTCGAAGAAGGACAGTCCACTACTCGACCCCCAAGATTTAATGGACAGTACTATGGATGGTGGGAAACAAGGATGCATGACTTCACCATGGCTGAAGACTCAGAACTTTGGGATGATATCTGTGACAGACCATTTGTGCCGATGAAGACTTTGAAAGACGGTACTAAAGTTCCAAAGACTAGAAAGGAGTATAGTGATGCTGATCGGAAGGCAGTGGAGAAAAATTTTAAAGCAAAAAAGTTCTTAGTGCCTGGAATCGGTCCATATGAATACAATCGTATTTCATCCTGTGAAACAGCCAAGCAAATCTGGGAGGCATTGCAGACGACCCATGAAGGCACCAGTCAAGTAAAGCAATCAAAGATTGATATACTTACCACTCAATATGAGCTGTTCAAAATGAAGGAAGGCGAAACCGTTTAAGAAATGCATACTAGGTTCACCTCTATCATCAATGAGCTACATTGCTTAGGTGAAATCATCAAAACTATCAAGCTTGTTAGGAAAATTGTTAGTGTGCTGCCATGTTCATGGGAGAGTAAGGTAAACCCAATCACTGAAGCCAAGGACCTTAAAAAACTTAGCATGGATGAACTGATTGGGAACTTGAAAACATATGAGCTCAAGAAACAACAAGATCTTGAGAGAAGAGAACCTAAGAAGGAAAAGAGCCTTGCTCTGAAGTCAATGAAAAGTGACTCAAGTGGGGATGAACTTGACATGGCATATCTAACTTGTCGCTTCCAAAGGATGGTGAGAAAAAGTGGAGGTTTCATGAAAAGAGGAAACACCAGCAAGTACCAAAAAGCCAATGATTTGTGTCACAGGTGTGGGAAGCCCGGACACTTCATTAAAGATTGTGCCATGCACAAACAAGACCAGTACAGAGCAAATGCTTAAAAGGTGCAGAAGCGAAACCAGGTGCAGGATCGGTATAAAAGAAAAGAAGCTGCTGACATGGTGGTAAAGCAAGCTATGGTAGCCTGGGGAGACACATCCAGTGAGTCAGATCAAGGAGGAGAGAATTCTGCAGATACATCCATGTACACTCAAGAAGATGGACCCTCAAAATTTGATTCAATTTTTGCTCTCATGGCTCAATCTGATGCTGATGAAAATTAAGAGGTAAGCTTTTGTGACCTACAGAAGGATCTCAAAACTCTTTGAAAAAAGGAGTTGAGAGCTCTTGTTGATGTGTTGATAGATGCATACTATGGCATGGTTAATGAGAAAGCAACTCTAATCACTGAGCTGGAACAATCAGAGGAAGCTATAAGGTCTTTAGGCATGGAGAACACTAGACTTAATGAAGAATTTAAAGAACTGATTAAGGATAAAGTGGTTGTAGAAGACAATCTCATAAAATACATGGTGAGGGGAGTTCTCTTTCTCAAGCTCAAATCGAACTGGAAAGTGAACTTGAAAGGGCCAAATTAAGTCTGATAGCACAATCTGAGAAAAACACAGCTCTTCATGAGGAGTTGATGAGAGTAAAAAATGATCTTGATAAGTCCCTTAGGTGGACCTGTTCCTCTAAGGCCCTTGCCTCCGCTAATACCAGATGCATGCTAACTAGGGAAGGTATTGGGTTTAGACGACCAAAAGTCCCTTATGATCCTCACAGTAAATATGTGTCTAATCATGATAATTGGTTATGTACTCACTGTGGAAAGAATGGTCACTACAAAGACTCGTGTGAAGCAAGAATAGCCACAGTTAAGAGTAATGTGAGGTTTGCAAGAGAAACTCCAGTTCCTAAAGAAATTGATCTTATGAGAAGAAAAACCGGATTACCTGCATGGACTAAAAGAAATCTTATTCATCTTTTTTACAATTTTAAGGGACCCAAATTGATGTGGGTTCCGAAAACTAATCTCTAAAATGCTTGCAGGGAGAGAGAGAAGCAGATGGTCAGAAATGATTTATTGATAATGGTTGCTCAAGGCATATGATTGGAAAAATTGAAGAATTTCTCTCTCTCAAGGCTCTTCAATGAGGCAGTGTGTCCTTTGGTGATGGGAAGAAAGGATACATCTTTGGTGTGAGAAAGGTTGGAAGTAGTGTTCCTTATGCCATTGAGGATGTCTTCTATGTGGAAGGTCTGAAGTACAGTTTGCTCAGTGTTTCACAAATCTATGACAAAGGTAACGAAGTAAGATTCATCTCATCTAGTTGCACGGTCACCAACATTGAATCCCGCGAAATTATCCTGGTAGCCAAAAGATGGAAGAATATTTCTGTAGCAAAGATGAGGTCTATTGGAGATCATGATATGAAGTGCCTGAGCACCATGGAGGACGACAGTGAGCTGTGGCACAGACGGCTTGGACATGTGAGCTTCTCTATGCTAAACAAGTTGATCACCAAAGACCTGGTCCGTGGTCTGCCCAAGCTAAACTTCTCTGACCATAAGTTATGCAGTGCATGTGTTAGAGGAAAGAAGGTCCGATCATCGTTTAAGTCCAAGAAAGATGTGAGCACTTCAAGACCTCCTGAAATGCTTCACATGGACCTATGTGGACCAATGAGATGTGCTAGCAGAGGAGGGAAACGTTACATCTATGTAATTGTGGATGATTACTCATGATTCACCTGGACACAGTTCTTGAAGTCCAAGGATGAAACGTTTGAAGTGTTTGTGGTCTTCTGAAAATAGGTTGAACTCAAGTATGGAAGTAAAATTGTGAGCATCAGATCTGATCATGGAACTGAGTTCGATAATGCCCGATTTGATGAATTTTGTGCTGAAAATGACATCTCACATAATTTCTCGGCACCCAAGACTCCACAACAAAATGGAGTCGTGGAAAGAAAGAACAGAACACTGGAGGATGTGGCTAGAACAAAGTTTATTGCCAGTGGAATATCCAAAACATTTTGGGCTGAGACTGTAAACACTGCATGTTATGTGATTAACAGGTGCCTGATCAGGTCCCTTTTGGAAAAGACCCATATGAGCTGCTGAATGGAAAGAAACCCAAGATGTCGTATCTAAGAGAATTTGGGTGCAGATGCTTCATCTTGAATAATGGAAGGGAGGCCCTTGGAAAATTTGACGCCAAAAGTGATGAAGGCATCTTTGTGGGGTATTCGTCGCAGAGCAAAGCGTATCGGGTCTTTAATAAACGGACTCAGTATGTGGAAGAGAGTATTCATGTGGTATTTGATGAATCCAATGGGTTGAGTAATGCAACCAATCATGCTGAAGATCTTGAAGCTGGAGAGCAAGTGAAAATGCAATCAGTCCCCAGTGAAGGACCAGATTCCCAAGAAACATCAAGTAATCAAACAAATGAACACGGAGGAAGTGACTAAAAGTTGAATAGGGAGCAGTCAGATGTTCACACACCCTCACTAAGTAATTCTTCACAGAAGGATCAAGTATCCCGAAGTTTGGATCACCCACTAGAAGAGAACTCAAATAATGATGATGATGAGATACTTGATTCCGCAACTCCTTTGAACCAGCGAGGACAAGATCTTTCCAACCCCAGAGTCTCAAACTTGAAGCACAGAGCGTCTCATCCCCTGGACAACATAATATCCTTCTTTGACCAAGGAATCACCACTCATTCACAAGTTTGAAACATGTTTGCTCATTCAGCCTTTCTGTCACACATAGAACCCAAAAGTATCAAGGAAGCTTTAAAGGACTCAGATTGGATCTCTACCATGCAAGACGAGTTAGAACAGTTCAAGAGAAGTCAAGTTTGGCACTTGGTTCCCAGACCAGATGAAAGAACCATCATAGGAACCAGGTGGGTATATAGGAACAAGCTAGATGAAAAGGGAAATATGATCAGAAAAAAAGAAAGGCTGGTAGTTCAAGGGTACAATCAAGAAGAAGGAATAGATTATGAGGAAACTTTTGCTCCTGTTTCACGCATAGAGGCCATCAGAATACTCATTGCATTTGCTTCATATATGCAGTTCAAGTTGTTTCAAATGGATGTGAAGAGTGCTTTCCTGAATGGGCATTTGAAGGAGGAAGTGTATGTAAAGCAACCACCTGATTTTGAAGACCATAAACTTCCTGATCATGTTTACAAATTGGACAAGGCTCTTTACGGGTTGAAGCAGGCTCCCCGTGCTTGGTACGAGAGGTTGTCAAAATTTCTCCTTAGAAATGGATTCAAAAGGGGGAAGATTGACAACACATTATTTCTAAAGGAAAAAGGGAAAAACCTGCTGATTGTACAGGTCTACATTGATGACATTATCTTTGGATCAACTTCAACCTCCTTGTGTGAAGATTTTGGAAAGCTTATGGGAAGTGAGTTCGAGATGAACATGATGGGTGAATTGAATTTCTTTTTGGGACTACAGATCAAGCCAAAGCAGGATGGGATCACCATAAGTCAACAAAAGTACATCTCTAAACTACTCAAGAAATTTGACATGGAATCTGCCAAGCCCATTGACACTCCACTTGCAACTGCAACTCGTCTGGACAATGATGAACCTGGTTCTCCAATAAATCCAACTATGTACAGGGGTATCATTGGGTCTTTGCTGTACTTAACTGCTAGCAGGCCTGATATAGTGTTCAGTGTAGGGATGTGTGCTCGGTTCCAGTCTAATACAAAGGAATCCCACTTGAAGGATGCTAAAAGAATTTTGAGGTATCTTAAGGGCACTTCAGACCTGATGCTCTTCTATCATTCTGGTGATAATTTCAATTTGGTCGGGTACGCTGATGCTGACTATGCAGGTTTTTTGGTAGACCGAAAGAGTACTTCAGGAATGACCCACTTCCTTGGTTCCTCTCTAATTTCATGGGGAACTCAAAAGAAAAATTCAGTTGCACTATCCACTGCTGAGGTTGAATATGTCTCTGCAGCCTCCTGCTGTGCGCAATTGCTATGGATTAGACAATAACTCGAAGATTATGGCATTCATGTGGACTGTGTACCTCTTATATGTGACAATACCAGTGCCCTGAACATGGAAATAAATCCAGTCCAACACAAGGGAACCAAGCACATTGACGTACGACACCATTTTCTCAGGGATAATATAGAGAAGGGATTGATATGCATGTAGTTTTGTAACACAGAGGACCAGGTGGCTGATATTTTCACAAAGGCACTGGGAAGAGAGCATTTTGAAAGAAATCGAATGAAGCTGGGATTGATTAGATCCAGCCTGTAGCCTCAGTGTTTTTTGTGTCTCCTGTCCTGTGGCTAGATCTGAAATGCAGGTATACAGTGAAAAACTTGGCAAATGTGGCTTGTCTAACTTAGTTCTATACTGTCACAGGTATGCATGCACGGTGAGGAACCAGGTCGTAAGGATGTAAACAGAATACTCACTCATCAGAAGTTCAAGGCTCCGAGGGAGCTCTCAAGGAACCAGGTTCCTCAAACAGGTTAGCGTTCTTAGTCATATTCTAAGCTCTTTTTAAACACACACTAAACTGTGCCACGTCACTTTTCTCTCCTTTCTGACATCGATTCAACTTCCCCAACAAGTCACATCCATCAATTCTTTTTTTTCAACTGCATCAGTTCCCCTATTAATGTTTTCAACTCCTCACACATTGCTTACAATATCTTTCCTGTCCAAAACACATACCTCCTCTGTCAATTTTTCTCTCAAACCTCGTCTGTCTTCCCCATCATTATCAAATGGCCGAAAAAACTTCTCCTTCTCCTTCCACCGAAGGAAACCAACTCTTTGACAACCTAATCTTAGATGCTCCCATCTCCTCAAATCCTTCTTCCTCCCCTAGCGGTACCGACACCCAACCCTCTCCTAGTTCCAAAATCCACTCTCCCAAGGCGGTCCTAGTTAATTCTACTGTTTTCTCTCTCGGAGATGACAACGTAGGGGGTGGAGACAAGGGGTAACTACAGTCAGTCCGGTGGTGACCAACGCGGGAACAGATGTTCCTCAAAAGGAAGGGTCGGATTTTTCTTCTGAAAACCTGTTTGAAGGTGCACTGACTGAGTCAAAAGAAGGTACGTCTAATATTCTCCAAAGTGAGGCTGAAATTATTGAGGGTTTTATCACAGCATTGGGCACTCGGGAAAAGGATGTTGGAGAGGAGTCCCCATCGGCTGAGGGTCGTCGACTAGGTTCTGATGTTAGTAACTGCCCCTTTATTCACGAAAGTGGGGAACCATCTTCTCAAGAGGCCCTACCGATTGTTGCTTCTCCCAAGTGCGATGGAACCCCTATCAACCAGACATGGGGATCCCGGTGACCTCGGCACCCTTGGAAATTATTGTGGGGACCTCCTCACCTCCTGATGCTGATGAGGTTCCCATTCATCTGGTCTTTAAGAGAAAATATCGCACTGCCTCACGGCTCACTCCTTAGAGGTCTATAGGAACACAAGGAGGACCTACTACCAGGGGGACAGTCAAGAAGTCCTTGGACCTAATCTTGGAAGAGAGCCGTCAAAATACCTTGAAGAGACGTCGGGTTACCAGGCAAACTGTGCTTGATGAGGAAGCTCCGTACTCTCCTATTGTGGATCTAGACTTTGGTACTCCATCCCAACCCACAGAAGAGAGCCCCAAGACTGAGAAGAAAGCTCATTGTAGTGGTGGAGTCTCGAAGAAGGGAAAGAAACTTGTTGTTGTCGAAAAACCTACTGAAGGACCAGGTGCTCCTGTGCTGCGATCTAAAAGGAAGCATGTCATTGCCAAGAGTTCTAAAGGTAAACACCCATCTACTGCTATAGTGGGAGATGATGTTAAGGCATGGGTTGCTAACATCAGGAAACAGAAGGTATTAGGGGGGTGAATTTTCAATCCAGATATAGCAGGGATGCAGGGGATGCAGGAACTAATTGAGATTGTGAGTTATCAAGGCTGGGAGCATTTGTTTTCCCTTCCCATGCCCATCGTGTATGAAAATGATGTTACTGAGTTCTACGCATCCTTGTCTTTTACTGATGATGATGAAACCGTGTTTTCCACAGTTGGTGGTGTTGAATTAGAGCTCGATTCAATCTCTATTGGAAAGATACTGAATGTGCACACTGTAGGGGAATTTACGGTGAAAGATAAGCAAGCAACTAGAGACTTTCGCAAGATGATAGGAAAACTTGAGGGGAACCTGACCAGTGATAGAATGCTCAAAAAGCAAATGAAGCCTGTCTATCAGCTTCTGTTTGAGTTTGTGAACAAAGTTGTCCTACCTAGGGATGAGCGTCGATATATTGCTGCTCTGGCTGATTTGTTTATCATGGAGGCATTAAGCTCATTTCAGCCTCTTAGCCTGCCATCCCTCATGATTGAGCATATGATCAAGATAGTTGGTTCCAAGGATGGGAGACATGGATTGGCCTATGGATACCTTCTTACTCGTGTCTTCAAACATTTTGGGGTTCCTCTTGGACGCGGTATGATGGCCACTCACAAGAAAATGTTCACTATCAGCACACTCGAGGAATGTGAGTGTGTGGCTAGGCAAGGAGGCATTGGGGGTCAGTCTACTGTTTCGAGCTTTGTTGAAGCACAGCGGTGGGGGACTGAAGAAATTGAACGCCTCATCATGTTGGTTGCCAAAAAATATGTTGAAATAGAGGTTCTTAAGGCTTCTCAGTCCAGTACGGTACCTGGTGCACTATTGGATCTCCAGGAGGAGAATGCTCGTTTGAAAAGTGCCAATGCCTCCCTTAGGAAACAACTGGAGGAACTGACTCAACAAATGATTCGTGACCAGCGTGCGACCAATGAACGAATTGACAAACTCCTTGCCAAGCTATGACCTTCTCTTGCCTCCCCATTTTGTTTCACTCCGGTCTTCCTCCATCCTTCTGTGGTGTGGCACTGTTAATGTTGTTTATTGCTAGCTTGTTGTATGACTTTGACTGCTGATACCTCTGTTTTTTTCTCCCTCATGTAATGTTGTGTGTTTCTGGTCTGAATGAACATATTCTGTTTTTCTCCTTACTTCTTGCTCTTCTTCATTCGTGTTTTGTTGCCTCAACAGCCATAAGTTAACAAGTTACCGCCGATTCTTTTTCCTGTGTTACTGCATTTTCTTTATGATTCCAAAAGGGGGAAGATCAATTGGATAAATTGTTGAAGCTGTAGGAGGAGGAGGAGGTTACTGTGACAGGGGGAGCTGGTCCTTGGTGTCACGGGGAACTGAGACAGGGTTGTGGGTGTCAGGGGGAACCGATAGGGCTTGATATATATGGGTGTTTGTCATTATTAAAAAGGGGGAAATTGATAGAAATAAGTTTTGATGATATGACAAACCTGCTGGAGAACCAGGTCGCTCTTTGAATTTCTACCGGGAAAAGTCAACCTTGTATTACTGACAAAAGGTGAGGTGCAGACTGCCACTGCTGCCGCAGTACAGTGGAAGGTCTGCAGCGACACTCCCTTTTATCCATCGGACAAACGGCTCTTATTCTAACCATATCCTTGTCAACAACAACTTGTTCTTTACTTTTGCAACAACACAAGTAGGCCACTTCCTTACTTGCAAAAGACAGAAGACAAAGCCTCAACATTATAGGGACCGAAGATGATCAAGTGTGTATTTTTTCTAAGTCTAGAATGTTGATTTCTTGTATCTTGTACTAAAATTTGTAAACATACTCCTTGTTCAAGAGTAGCTGTTGTAGGTAGTTGTTTTGAGTTGTAATCTTGTGTTCCTATTCAGGCTAGAGTTAGCCATCTTGAGTCTTTGTAATATAGCTATTGCAAAGACTTGCAATATAGGTATTTTGAGAAGAGGAGGGATTAAGTTGTTAATTCCTAGATTTACTAGGGGCTGTAAATCTAAACACTGCCTGGTTATAGTGGAGCTTTTGAAAATCCTACTAGGGTAGGTCTTGGTTTTACTCTTTTGAGCAAAGAGGTTTTCACGTAAATATTGTGTGTGCTTTACTTACTATTTCTGCTTGCAGAACTAGGTAAGGAACCTGGTTCTACACTATGGTTGGTAGACTCATATAATACTTTCAATATTGCATGATCCAATGTATGAATATCTAATGGGAATCGTAAATGGACTAGAACATGTTTCAAAAACCTCTAATCCACTAAATTAAGGTTTTTTTCATAGCTATTTTGAGCATACATGCATCTTGGGGATATATTTCTTCTATTAATACCCTTTCACCAATTCATATTGTCATTAATCAGCCTTCCTGGATAAAAACATACTGATTTTGTCAATCAACCCATCCATCACCATCTGTAATCTGCTAGCTATAATCTTAGAGATAGACATTATACATCAACGCACCGGACAGGGCCAAGACAGTAATCTCGACGGAGATTAGGATGAGCTTTGATGAATAAAAGAAGAATTGGTAGAAATTCTGATAGGTGAGAAAGATATTTGCCTACATTCAATAATCATACATAAATTTTTCACTTTGAAAATTAGAGTACAATTTATAGGTTTGTAGATATTTCCTATAGAGAAGAAGCTCAACACAATATCAATAACTTATTATCAATTTTAGGCTAGGATCTTTCAGAAAAAGAGTGCATTGAAGCCATCACAACCTAGTGCCTCATTATTATGGATTTCCCTCATTGCTACCTCCACCTTTGTTCTATTTATAGGTTCAGTGGCTATACTTGTTGATCCCTAATTAAAGTTGCACCATCTTTCATCACATTAGGATTGGACATGAAATTTTTTTGTACAATTGATCCCAAAAGATTCTAATAGAAGTCATTCACTTTCCTTATAGTCCCTGCAAGAGTGGTTACTAACTTACCAGTACTGGTAGGCAGATTAGTAATAGTGTTTGGTATACATCTATTATTCAAACTAGCAAAGAAAAATGCAGAGTTGTCATCCTCCAATTTCAGCCACTACACTCTCGACTTTTGTTCTAGAATACTTTCTTCAACCTTGAGCCACTTTTTTGAGATTTAGTTTTATACTTTTCTCTGCATATAGTATATCAAAGAAATATATCAATAGCAGTTTAAGTACACTATTGCAATATATTATGAT
>JACEIK010004843.1:37333-48140 GCA_018107945.1 Datura stramonium
GATATGTTTGATGGGAAAGAAAAATATTTTTCAATTTTTTTGTATATGATTTGTTCAAAATATATTTTCTAAGAAAATAAGCTTTTTTTTTAAAACTGATTACGTCCAAATTCTCAAAACAAGTCTCCTTTTACAACTTAAATCTGTGACCTATAAATCACATAAAAATAACTTTATTATTACTCCAAACGCTCCCCTATTACATTTTGATTACGTGATCATAGTATAATTCTATTTACAGCGTCTGTCGGTGTACAGAAATGAATCTCAAACAGAATTATGTAAGTTCATGAATGTCTTTTTCTTACTATTCCCTAAATGACAAGAAAGCATATTGGTCTGAAGACAGTATGGAATTGCTGGAGTTTTGTAATTACAAGACAGAAAAAAAAGCCTTAGCTGTAAAAAGCACTGTTGGTCCATGTAAGGGTGGAATAAGTTTTTATTTTGTCCATAGGTTTTTCTATTTTTGGTAACTTGTCCATATATAGGTTTTCCCATTCTTTGTCCCAGTAGAAATGACTTGACTTTAGCTTTTTTATTTAATTTACATTATTCTGCCTTTATAGTAAGTGTGTTAGTCACAAGTGTGTGGGATCTAGCAACAATGCTACAAGAAAAATGAGTAACGCTAAGATAACTTATAAGTCACGGGTTCGAGTCATAAAATTTTAACTGTTAACTGTTTGCATCAGGTAGATTGTTTATATCATACTTGACTTTTTCCGCGTGAGCATTCGATGTTTTGTGCATCAGGCTACTTTTTTTTTTAATAGCAAAATAATCTAGTCTTAAAAATCATATTGACCAGAAAAATTTGGTCGTCACCCGTTGTTATTGGTTCCGCCGCTAAAAATTAATAGAGTTACTGGCCCTTTAAGATTTTTAGCAATGAATTGTGTGTTCCCTCTAGACTCTAATTCGATTTTGAAGAAAGTGTTAATTAGTGTTGTTTAATTTGGTGTGCATGCAGCTCAAGCATTAGGTTTGCCATTTGTGAGTCCATATTTGCAATCAATTGGATCTGATTTCAGACATGGTGCCAACTTTGCAACATCAGCATCAACAGTCCTCATGCCACAAACATCATTGTTTGTATCAGGTGTTAGCCCTTTTTATCTAGATGTTCAACTCCAACAGTTCAAGGAATTTAAGGCTAAAGTCGATCAGCTTCAAACCAAAGGTAAAATATTTTGACTTTTATCAACCGGGATCCACCATAGGTTGAATTTGAAAGCCGTGTGATGGGTAACTATCCAGTAAGGTTGAGAGAGCACTTTTAGACTGATGAACATATATATTAGAGTAGCTAGTATTCCATTTAACAAATATTCATATATATCTTTATATTATATTTTTTTTTTCTTTCCAGGTAACACTAATCTGCCTCCATCAGACATATTTGGGAAGTCGCTATATACGTTCTACATAGGTCAGAATGACTTCACTGGCAATTTGGCAAGTTCAGGAATAAGTGGAGTCAAGCAATACTTACCTCAAGTAGTTTCCAAAATTACTAGCACCATCAAGGTAATAACATTAGAATATACGTCCCGACTCAATTTATGTGACGTAGCTTGATTTTGCACGGAGTTTAAAAAAATTCTTGAAATTTAATTTGTATTCTTGAACATATCGTAACATTTATGTGTCAATAAAAACTTCTAATTAAGGGTAAAATGCAAATTTTAAAGTTAATTAATTTCAATATATAAATTTTTGAGTTCCTCACATAGGTTGTGAATGAAAAATTGGTCTTCTTATATGGTTTTAAGCGATTCTCACATCATGATCTAACTTTTAAATTGAGTTTGGCGCAAAGTTTATTCTTATATATCACGGTATTAGAGTCAAACCTATCTTAAATCGCCGTTTATCGGATGTTGGAAGCCATATTAGATTGTTCCCACATGAATTATGGATTGGGGATTTGGCCTCCTTATATAGTCTTGGACAGTTCTCACCTCATCATTTGAAATTTGTGGTGAAAATCTGATCATTTTGATTTAATGGAATTTATTTTTACACCAGGAAATCTATGGATTAGGTGGGAGAACATTTCTGGTACTTAACCTTGCACCAATTGGATGTTACCCAGCGTTTTTGGTGCAACTCCCTCATGAGAGTTCTGATATTGATGAGTTTGGATGCTTGACATCATACAACAATGCAGTGGTGGACTATAACAATATGCTTAAAGATGCATTGGCACAAACCAGAAAAGATCTTTCTGATGCAAATGTTGTTTATGCGGACACTCATGCTGTGCTCTTGGAGCTTTTCCAACACCCCACTTCTCATGGTAAGTTAATTTCTTTTGCCACTATATAAGTTCAATGAAGCATAGGCTGAATATATCAACAAGTCCTTAAAATTGTCATTTTGGCACTCGAATTCAATTAAGTATCTGAATACATGATAAAATATTCCTATTAGACATTTTCGCCTCAGATTTTGGAAAATTTTCTGTTTGTTATGTAAATAAGTTAATCACATAAAATGTGAACTTTTCTTTAATTAAACACATCAACGTCAATTGGAACATGCATGAGGTTTTATTGGTTATTGAGACTAACGGGTACAATTAAAAGAGGTGCATATTTTAAGTAATTGACTTGTCTACATAACAGGCGCTTGGAACAGAAAATTTCTCCAAAATTTGAGTCTAAAGTGTATAATAGAAAAACTTTATAATGGATGTGTGCAGGTGCAGCATCGGAACAAACCATAATTTAAGTGTCTAAATGAGATTTACTATCAAGTTGAAAGGGCTATGGATGTATTCCGCCTAAAATTATCAAACCAGCTTCTAATGATATTTGTCTTTTTAGGGTTAAAATATGGAACAAAAGCATGTTGTGGACAAGGAGGTGGTGCTTACAACTTTAACCAGCAAGTATACTGTGGAAATACCAAAGAGATAAATGGACAAACATTGTCAGCCACAGCCTGTGAGGATCCATACAATTATGTAAGCTGGGATGGGATACATGCCACTGAAGCAGCAAACAAACTCACTGCAGATGCCATTCTCAAAGATTCTTATTTTGATCCTCCATTTTCACTACATAAATTCTGTGATATTCAGCCTATTGGTTGATACATGAAACACACAAGTTGTTACTAGGAGGAATGAATAAATAAAGGTTGCGTGTTTAATAAAAAATGTTGGTGATAAATAGATGCATTAGGTTGCATGTAGACTAATGAACAACGGATCAACATAAATACTGCATCAGCAAATGGCCAGGCCTTAAGAATTTCTTCTCCGCACCATATTTTCTACCACAAGCCTTTTACAGATGGCAAAAACTGGAATATCAAAGTGCTATCTAAAGCAACGTCAGACAGCATCAGAAATTAATCCCCTAAAAACTCAAGAATGACAGTCTTGAGAAGGCAGCATTGCCATTGGTCCCGGTCAGAAATCTTGGCCTTCGCCATAGAGGCAAGGATTAGAATTTAATTCTGCTGACTCTGCTCTGCAGTCATAATAATTGCAAGAAAACAGAATAGCCCTTGTGGGAGTGAATAATTGCCACTTCCAAATGAAGAAACACAATCCCAGAAGATCTTAAACTTCCTACTTGGACAAACTTTCAGATCTACACAACTTTGTTGTTCAAACAGCATGCACCCCTCAAAATAAATAGTGTAACAAACAAAATAAAAAGAATGAAGCAGGTCTGACCATTTAAGTTCTCTCCTAAACCAAATTCATCATCCAGCATCATGACACCTTACAAAACTATTAAAAAAGCGGTAGTAATGAACTGAGTCCGAATCCCTCTTTTTTTACTCCTAAGAAAGGCAAAAACTCTAGACCAGTAACCTATGAAGAAATCAGTTCACAGCCATGAGTCCAACCATAAACCTAGAGGGCCTACAAAACCTAAAGGATAGCATCCTGCAATCAAAGTCTACTCACCCCCCATCCTCTAATCCAAGCTTCCTGTTCTCAGAAGACAACTTGAGCAGAGACTGCCAGAAACGGGTATGACATATATTCTACAATAATTGCTCAATACAAGTACATCAAGCCCCTCTAATGAGGTGCAGCAACCAATTCAGAAATGTGACGACACCCAAACGTTTCAGCAGTGAAACGGCAAACCATACGTCAGCAGACAGCCAGATTACATGCATAATTGAACAGAAAGAACATTGCATTCATTTCATGAAAGCATAAACTTTCATACAGAACTCCGATACACAAAGCTCAATCATACAACTTCAAACAATACACAGAAATACTCTTTCAATGTTTATGGAAAAAGAACGCCACAGAAATATTGGTAAGGCCTATGATAGACCTCAGTAACAGCAGTTAATGAGTTCACTTCAGATTTTGTCAATGTCTTCATCCTCAAATTCAATGTAATCATCACCAGCACCCTCATCCTCTTCATCCAGAGTATTAGCAATGCCCTCATTAAGCCTTGTATTCTCTGGTAACTCTCCATATGCCTTCAATAACCTGGCCTCGTCAGGCATGTATTTCAAGATCACATCAGCTTTGTCATCCTGGCAAAATCAAAATTACAAGTTAAAAACAGCAATATCCACATTGGAAAGAACCCAAATCTCATCAAAGCAAGCCTATAATAAAATAAATTTCCAAGTAAAACAACAACGCCTTAATCCCAAGCTAATTGAGGTCGGCTGTATGAATCATCATTATCAAACGCCCTGTTTGGATCCAAAATATTTAAATACTCCATGCTTATGGCAACAGTAGTTGTTCTCTATATACCCAAGTGGTTATGTCTCTAATATACTAAGAGTCTTATAGTAAGCACTAGTCTTTTAGACAGTATCACCTATACAGATTTTTCAACTTCCATTGTTTTCCATCTTTTGCTGGATCTGTACAGATTCTGAGATATTGTAAATCTCTTGAGATAACTTCTTTCTATGTTTAATCATCATGTTTTCACATCTAAGAACCGGCACACCTAGAGGACTAGGTAATAGGTGATCAACCATCACTAAGAAACATTTTCATTTTAGCTTCAACATGCTATTTGCACCCTCTGTTGGATGTGATCATTTATGATTTTATCTAATCTTGTATGACCGCACACCCATCGTAACTTTCACATCTCTACAACATACATCTTGTTGTAGATTTGTTGGGCTTAAGATGTGACCTTTTAGATGATAGAATTTGCTTTTCATTTTGATAGGTATCTTCCTAGAATGTAACACTCCTCCATTTCAACCATCTTACTTTAATACTATGTGTAACATCTTCATCTATCATTCTGTTCTCCTAGAACATTGAGCCAAATATCTAAACTGTCAACATTTAGATACCTCAACCCCATCGAATCTCAAAACTTGCCGTGCATGAAATTTTATCCTACTCTCAACTTATGTCAAATCCCTTATTCTCTAAAGTGCTTCTCCATTACTCGAGCTTTTGAATGACGACGTCACTAGTCCCATCAAATAACAAAATTTAGCTTGCAAAGAGCGTGCAACATTGTACTTCATCCTGTATATTGTTGGTTAGCCCATCCCATAACAAGGGTAAATAGACATGAGCTTAGCGCAAAGCCCTGGTGAAACCCCACAATAATGGGGAACTCCCACCTCTTCCACCGCTGTTTTCACACTTGTGACAGCTCTCTCATACATATCCTTTATGCCATTTAAATATCTGACATGAATTCTTTTATTTTCCATTACCTGCCGAAGATAAATCTTCACATCCTATAATTCTTTTACTTTCCATTACCTGCTGATAGATATCATATGTATGTCCTTTCCCTACATATAATTTTTCAATCTTCTCAGTAAAAAATATAGCCTTTCGTTTAGATTTATCAGGTGCAACTTCTCACTGGAACACTGCAGTAAGAAGCAATTACAAAAACTATTTTACTCTTGAAAAGGGCAGATGTATGTCAAGCCAGAAGCAGGAACACCACTGTTAATATATATACATATAAACATATAATAAATATATATACATATATATACACACACGAGCGCTTGCACGCCTACACGGGGGCGGATTAAGGGTATGAGGTGTAGGATACCCAGTAACTATTGCTTGGGCCTTGAATTTATATTGAGAATCTACTAAACACATAACAAATTTTTAGTTGGGAACCCAGTATAAAAATGGTCTGTTGGTTCAGTGGCAAAGGGGAACCCTGTTAAGCTTTGTTGTCCTCCACAAGGGTTTTTATCCGGGCAACATAATTATCTTGTTTTTTGCTTCTTTTTTTTTTCGTTTACAAAATTCATGCAGCAAGCCTTTATTTTGTCTTACTTTTTCTTTATAATTTGAGAACCCATATACTTCAACTCTTGGATCCACCTCCATGCATATATATACCTACATAACTGTCAGTCGTACATAGACTTGCTACTTCCTTGTGATAGATACCCATACTACTACAAAGTAATAGATGTTCCATATCCAATAAATTAAATCCCCGGTCTTTCTATGCCCTTCAATCCAAAAAAATATGGAATCAATAGTTCTATTTTTGTACATCATCCCGTTTATACTTGCTTCCATCGAATACTCTTATCATTTTAGGCAAGGTGATCGAAATTTTACTTTTCGTGAATACGAGACGACCTTAAGAAAAAACCCAAAATTCTCAAAACGGACATGCAAAATACAAATAGAAGAAAAGGGTATCGGGAAAAATGGATCTTGCCTGATAGTCACGGAGTCCAACAAGAATGATATCACCAGCAGCGATCCATACTTTCTTATGCATCTTACCACGTATGTGACAAAGACGCTTAGTTCCATCAATACACATAGCTTCACAACGACCATTACCAAGCATACGAAGGACCTGGGCATATTCCTGTCCGTCTTCTTTGAAAACAAGCTCTCTTTTCTCATCGTCGGCTTCGTTCTTTCCTCTCTTCCTGTTCTTACCTCCCTTACCCTTGTTCTTCGGCATGTTTGCTTGATTTGCCTCTTTCTCTCTCTTTGCGTCTGTGGCTCTAACACCAACTTCGATTGGACAAGGAAGAAACCCTAAATTGGAAAAAGGGGCGTTCTTATTCCTTTATCTGAATATTTTCTCGGCGTCTTGATGTATAGAAGCGTTATGAGCTAGCGTTGGAGCCACGAGAGTCATGGTGGCCTTTGGACCAATTTACCCTTTTGTACACGTGTGGTGGACAATGGGGACGTTTGTATTCAACACGGCATAGGTGGTGTTTTAAAAGGCAGAGGACGTGATAGCAAAGCATTGAAAAGACATAAGTCTCAAGATATAGGACATATAAGGGGGTATATTTCATGATATTTTTAAATTTATAATTTTATTATTATTAGTAGTAGTAGTAATTAAAATATTTCTTTTATTAATTATCAGGTAGGAGGAAATACAAAGTTAAAGGAGAAACAAAAAATTTCCCCTTTCTCAGCCAAAACCTCCTAGCCTATCTGCCGTAACAAAACACAAACAAAATTCGTATCGGACCAAATTGAATTACAAGCTATTCACATAACATTCTAGCTTTCCATTTGCTCTACATCTGATGCATAACGTCAATTTAATCTGATGAAGAAGGACCTCTATGGGCTTGGCCTTTTGCTGAAAAATCCTGCAGTTTCTTTGGATAGAGTAAACCACAGCAGCCATACTAGCCTTCAGCACAGTCCCTTTTGCATGTTTTCCATAGGCAATCTGTTTCTCCCACTTTCATTCAACTTCCCAAGAGTGTATATGCATATACCATCGTTCCCATTCCAATATCTTCCTCCACATAGTTTTGGTAAATGGGCACTCAAAATACGAATGCGCAGCAGTCCCATTTACAGTGGAACAAAAGATACATTCAGGTGTACAGGCAGCTCCCATTTGACCAATAGGTCCTTAGTTCTCAAACACCCATGTTATTGTAGCTAAAGTATGAAAGTATGGTTAGGTTCAGCTAAGTTGTGGGCATATCAGATGCTTCCATGCTATATTTTGCACATTCCCTCTTAATCGCTTATATGCAGTAGCTATATGAAATCTACCATTGCGAAGCAATGTAGTTTTCACTCCCAGGTCCATCCATAGTTTCCTCATGCTGATAATTTTTTGCACCATCCATGATGCCTGTGTAGGCAAGGTGTTAGAAATAGGTTTTGATGATATGACAAACCTGCTGGAGAACCAGGTCGCTCGTTGCATCTCTATCAGGAAAAGTCAACCTTGTACTGCTGACAAAAGGTGATGTGCAGACCTGTTGCTACTGTCGCAGTACAATGGCAGGCTTGCGGCAACACTCCCTTTTATCCATAGGACAAACGGCTACTATTTGAAATATATATTCTTGTCAACAACAATGGTTATTTCGCTTTTTGCACACAACACAAGTAGGACACTTCCTTACTTGCAAAAAGGCAGAAGACAAAGCTTCCACATTTCAAGGACTGAAGCTGCTCAAGAGTGGATTACTTTTCTAAGTCTAGAATGTTGATTTCTTGTCTATTGTGCTAAGATATGTAAACCTACTCCACGTTCAAGAGTGGCTGTTGTAGGTAGTGTTTTGAGTTGTAATTTTGTGATTTCACTTAGGCTAGAGTTAGCCATCTTGAGTCTTTGTAGTATAGCTATTGCAAAGCCTTGCAATATAGATATTGTGAGAAGAGGAGGGATTAAGCTGTTGAATCCCAGATTTACTAGGAGTTGTAAATCTAAACATTGTCCGGTTGTTAGTGGAGTTTGAAAAATCCTACCAGGGTAGGTCGTGGTTTTACTCTCTTGGGCAAAGAAGTTTCCACGTAAATATCGTGTGTGCTTTACTTTTTGTTTCTGTCTGCGGAACCAGGTAAGGAACCTGGTTCTACCTTGTGATTGGTGGACGCATGTAAACTATCAGTTGGTATCAGAGCAGGTTCTTTCTAATCGGTTAACACGTAGAAAGTACCGACTCTAATGGCTGCTCCACCTAATCTCGAAGAAGGACAACCCACTACTCGACCCCCCAGATTTAATGGACAGTACTACGGATGGTGGAAAACAAGGATGCATGATTTCATAATGGCCGAAGACTCAGAACTTTGGGATGTCATCTGTGACGGACCATTTGTGCCTATGAAGACTCTGGAAGACGGTACAAAAGTTCCAAAGACTAGAAAGGGGTACAGTGATACTGATCGGAAGGCTGTGGAGAAGAATTTTAAAGCAAAAAAATTCTTGGTGTGTGGAATCAGTCCAGATGAATACAATCGTATTTCATCTTGTGAAACAGCCAAGAAAATCTGGGAGGCATTGCAAACAGCCCATGAAGGCACCAGCCAAGTAAAACAGTCAAAGATTGATATGCTTACCACTCAATACGAGCTGTTCAAAATGAAGGAAGGTGAAACCATTCAAGAAATGCATACTAGGTTCACCTCTATCATCAATGAGCTACACTACTTAGGTGAAATTATCAAAACTAACAAGCTAGTTAGAAAGATTCTTAGTGTGCTTCCAAGTTCATGGGAGAGCAAGGTAAATGCAATCACGGAAGCCAAGGACCTTGAAAAACTGAGTATGGATGAACTGATCGAGAACCTGAAGACATATGAGCTCAAGAAACAACAAGATCTTGAGAGAAGAGATCCTAAGAAAAAAGAGACTTGCTCTGAAGTCAGCGAAAAGTGACTCAAGTAGGGATGAACTTGACATAGCTTACCTGACTCGTCGCTTCCAAAAGATGGTGAGAAAAAGTGGAGGCTTCACGAAAAGAGGAAGTGCCATCAAGTACCAAAAGGCCAATGACTTCTGTCACAAGTGTGGGAAGCCTGGACACTTTATTAAGGATTGTCCTATGCACAAACAGGATCAGTACAGAGCCAATGCTGAAAAGGTGCAGAAGCGGAACCAGGTGCAGGATCGGTATAAAAGAAGAGAAGCAACCGACATGGTGGTAAAGCAAGCTATGACATCTTGGGAAGACACATCCAGTGAGTCAGATCAAGGAGGGGAGAATCCCGCAGATACATCTATGTATGCTCAAGAAGACGGACCCTCAAAATTTGATTCAATTTTTGCTCTCATGGCGCAATCTGATGCTGATGAAAATGACGAGGTCAGCTTTCGTGACCTACAGAAGGATCTCAAAACTCTTTCTAAAAAGGAGTTGAGAGCTCTTGCTGATGTGTTGATAGATGCATACTATGATGTAGTTAATGAGAAAGCTACTCTAATCACTGAGCTGGAACAATCAGAGGAAACTAGAAAGTCTCTAGGCTTGGAAAACACTAGACTTAATGAAGAAATAAGAGGACTGATTAAGGATAAAGTAACCATAGAAGGTAATCTCATAAAATGCATGGAAAGTGAACATAATGGGGAGATTTCTCTTGCTCAAGCTAAAATTCAACTGGAAAGTGAACTTGAAAGGGCTAAATTAAGTCTGATAGTACAATCTGAGAAGAATACTGTTACACCCCGTAAATTTCCGGCACATAGATGGCCTATTTGCGTGTTGGTTAAGAATATTTGAAAGCCATACATGCTAGAAAAAGGCCCGGGAAAAGATCGGGCAAGCGCCAAGTCGGCACGTCGTAAGGCAAAATGCGACTTATAAATTGCGTTCCAGGAATGTGACTTATAAATCGCATTCCCTGAATGCGATTTATAGTGTCCAAGTATACAAAGCTCGGTTTGTGATGTTATTTCCTTTAATTAATTTCCAGAAAATGTAGGAAGCAGAAGAGGGACGAAGGAGATATCTATATATCCGTTTGATTACGCTTCCAAACGAAGTCTAAACTCAAATTAACCTCAGGTACCGAGGTATTTAGCAGCAGGGAGCATTCCTACGGTTTTTGTTTCGCGAAATACGG
>JACEIK010004844.1:10592-21984 GCA_018107945.1 Datura stramonium
TTATAAATGAACTAATATTTAGGATTTTGAATTAAACTGAGAATTTTTTACTTTAACTTTCCTATAATTAACTTTCAAATTAATTGAAATTATGCTGATAGAAATTTAATCACAAATTTGATTGTGTTTCAGTTTTATGGTGGTTTAATTGAGTTTTGAGGTGATTATAGCTATTACTATTTCATAATTTTTAGAGTCAGAGATTTTATTGGTATCTTAACATTTAGTTACCATAGAAATAATTGAAAACTCTCTATTTTTATTACGTATATTAACCTCTACAAACTCCTCAAAATATTAGCATTTTAGTTTAAATAACGAAAGATTTAATTAACTTAAAGTCCTAATTATTATGAAAAATAATTAAATTATTATCTTATTAAATGTGAAATTATTTTTAAAAATAAAAAAGGTTAAGTGAATTTAATTAGAGTTTGCACAAAGGTCATTTGTTCCAGAGGCGGATGTAGTACAGTTGATGTGGGTTCAATTGAACCCATAACTTTCAACGCGGAGCATAGATTTATGTGTAAAAATTAATTAAAATTATATTAAATAATAGACATAAACACATAACTTTAAAATATAATGGGCTCGATATTAAAAATAACAAAAAATTGAACCCACAAAATTTAAATCTTGAATCAGCCCCTTGATTTGTTCACCTCTTCAATTCACAAGTAAAGAACGTGATGATATCTGTGTGACTATGCCAATCAATATTTTGTTTCATTCTTCATTCTCTTAATGAAGTTCTCGATGTAACTCTAGATGAATAAACATATGATAGGCTTGAATGAAGAGCATGTACTGAGAGCAATTTTATGACTTATTTATTTAGAAAATGTGGGTCATTGGTGGCTTTGGCCGAATAGAACGCTTGTAGAGTACTATTGTTTAACAATTCCATAAGAAAGAATACAAATTCTTAAAAATTAACTTGACAAGAAACTAAGATGCTAAATTTAAGGAAATAACTTATAAAAAGCTACCTAAATATTTTAATGGTAGCTCTACAAAGATTCGTAAATCTTATTAAAATAACTTCGAGTCTTTAAAGAATTATAGAAAGATTTTACTTATGGCAAGTTGAAGGCTCCAATTTGATGTTAACTTGAGAAAGAAACTAAGATTCTAAATTTAAGAAAATAACTCATAGAAAGATACGTAAATATTTTAATGGTAGCTTTAGAAAGATTCATGATTCTTATTAAAATTAACTTCGAGTCTTTTAAGAATTATAGAAGGATTTTAACTATGGCAAGTTGAAGACTCCAATTTGATGGTAATAACATTATTTAAGGTAATGTTTTCTTTTTCTACTAACTCACTATTGGCGACTCTAACTACGTGCAAGTGTACGTGGTCGTCCAAGTAATATAGAATTTTTAAGTTCGAATGTCAAACGCAAGAGACTTGTGATTTAGCAACTTCTAGTTAATTCAATTACTATAAATTAATTCAAGTGCGAAAAGTAACCAAAGATTATTTTGAAGGTTGATTTTATGCTACTAATAAAATTAAAGACCGAAGGTTATTAAAAGGTTGTGATCACTAAGAGCAATATATATTCCAGAATTACGACTTTGTTTTACAATCATGTCTAGTATTAGATTTTCTTGACTAACTAGTTATTATGGCTGTTGGTTTACCAGATTAATTATATGATTATGGTCTTATGAACCTCTAATTGTCTATTTACATGCAATTCTATGTCTATATACCTATGATCAAGAATAGAACATGTGAAGGTTTTGACTTCTCTCATTTAGAAACCAAGAAAGGCATTCTAGGTATATTCCTATCCTAGCCGCAAATCAATTCTAATAGCCTGTTTGACCAAGATTCTGGGTGTTTGGCCAAGATTTTGAGAGAAAATAAGTGTTTTTAGAGAGTAGTAGAAGCTGTTTTTCAGAAGCTAAAACAAGTAGCTTCTCCCAAAAGCACTTTTGAGAAAAATACACCTAGAAGTACTTTTTAAAAGCTTGGCCAGACACTAACTACTACTCAAAAGTGCTTTTTAGATTTATTGGTCAAACACAAACTGTTTCTCACTAAAAGTGCTTTTTTAATAAACACTTTTAAAAAAAACACTTCTCAAAATAAATTGATTTTAGAAGCTTGGCTAAACAGTTATAAGTTTTACTTCAAGAAATGATCTTTCTCCTTATATTCTCTATTCTATCTTATTGATCCTTCTTCTGAGTTCACAACAAGAATATGTATGTATTTAAATGGTGGCCAATCATCAAAATAGTAAAAGCAAGAATGTAAGAACAACCAATTCGATAAACTAATTCTTCAAGTCAATCACTAAACATTCATGCTTCTAGTTGTAACTCCAGAACAAGGATTTTTAGTCACTCATATTTAAACAAAAACACAAGAATTTAATGTGTTCATTCAAAGTAAAGGCTTGAAAAATAAAAAGAAAAGAAACCTAATGATGAAATCTCTCTTGCCTCTTGATGCTTGCTAATTAGTGACCAACCCCTTTAAAAACGTCATGAGGGGATATATATAGTAGCGTAAAAGTACCCTCCTATCCTACGTGGTTACGAATTGCAAAAATTAAAAAATCTTGGTCTAGGACAGGGTTTGACGCACCCTACCTGGCTGTCTCCCATACCACGCCAGGCTATCTCATTTTGATTATTCTGAAGTTCTGTACCTGGCACACAGCGCTTGCCATAGCCCATCCTGTTCCACTTGATTTTTTCTAAAGTTTGGGCCTGGGGCTAGGCTCCAGCCATAAAACCAGTTTAGGTTTTTTCGAAGACTCATTCAACACTGCTCCAATGCTTCGAACCTTCTTTGTTAGCTCCTTTCATGTTAATTTCTATCATATTTTTCTGTAAAACATCTAATCACATTCGTCAGCTCACTATCAAGAGTTTTCAATAAAGACATGCAATTGTAAGTGAATATACTTCTCAAAATAAGACAAAATATGGGCAAAATATGGAAAGAGGGTTTACCAATATGCCCAAGATCACTACCCCACGCTTAAACCTTTGTTTGTCCTTGAGCAACTCACTATACTCATTCAATGATTTCACCGAAAAAACTAGTTGAGTCAGATTACACTCAATCTATTAGACAATTTAATCATGACTTGTAATTCACTCAACTTGCATGCATATAAGAATTATAATCTCGAAAATCTTCCACTTGAAACAACACAACCTCTAAAACCGACTCTTTATAAAAATCAGGGTCAATTTGATCATGCACAAATAATGCAATTTATAGTATACCAAATTCTTACCATATTGTTCCCTCACCATTTAGTAGTGTCCCTCGCTCACACATAATCATAAGAATTATTAGGGGCATGATAATCTCAAACTCACACTTTCTAACAAAGTATGAAGCAGATGTTGCCAATAAAGAACCCAACTAAGAGGTTGGGGTCGAACCTATAGGGAATAGGGTAAGATCTAGACTAATGCCGGTAATTAAACTTGTTGATGAGTTATCTCCAAAATGAAGGGTTTTAAAGAAAATAATATTAAAACAAGTTTACATTCGTGATTTAAATCAATATTTGCAAACACCTAGGGTAAGTGTTCCCCATGAGTTTATAACTGCTTCGGGTTTACACATGTGATCAATCTCAATGCTTACTTGTAGAACTGATAACTAGGATTCATCCAAACAATTGATTCATCCCTATTGGATGACTTTACTCAATCACCGGGCCAAATCTCATGAGCAATTTCAAACTAATTGTTATCAATATGTTCCAAATTTAACTATCCTGCGACCACAACTCAATTTAATACAATGATCATAAAGACCAAGGCTTTGTTGTAATTCTCTTTTTCTAATCTCTATTTCTCTAGGTTCAAGCAAGTAAAGAATTCGGGAAAGTTCTAACGTTGTATACCGTTAAGAAATATTTAAAGATGAAGAGAATACAATACAAGCGTTTAGCATTGATTTTGAATCATTTTTGTGTAACTCTATTTCGTTTATCCATCATGGTTCCCACAACCCCCAGTTTTGGATGTTTTAGTCTCTCATGGTCATAAGATTATAATTTGTATTCATAGAAAAACACATCATTAAATAATTACAACAAAAATTGGAAAAAAACCTTATTTGAATATCAAAGAACAATCTCAAGAATAATGTAGGAAATCAAGAATTTGATCCTAAGAATTGCTCAAAAAAACTTGATAAAAAATCACAAATAATATTCTTTACACGTCTACTACTTCATTTCTATGCTCTCTGACTAAAATAAAACATAAAAAATCTATTTATACAGACATTAGAAATCTTTTCCTAAGATAATAGAGAATTTTCATATCTGGTGTCGACTATGTCATAATTGGACCTACGATCTGTAGCATGATTATACGGGTCGTACCTAATTCTCATACGTCCTTGGATGCTGCAGATCTGTCTAAGTGTTGGCAGGCTGGTATGACTTGTACCCCAGTCCTACGAGTCGTACAATGCATCCGTGGTTTGGCCCTGAGAACTCTTGACATCTTCTGAAATTTTCCACAAGTGTTGTGGTATGACTCATACCTTTCTCCTAGGACTCGCACTATTTGTCGTGACTGAAGTTCTATTAAGTATTGAAGAATCTTCTGAATCTCACAACAGCTCATGGTACAGGTAATATTTTCATGCTACGATCGTGAGTCTATCCGTACCAAGATACTGCCTTTGTGCAAATTTTTCTAAACAATTCCACAACTCCAATTACGGCTCATACTGAGAGTCATATGCTGCCTTCCTTTCATTCCAGCCTTCTGATTTTTACCATGATTCTCAGTACGAATCGTACAACAAGGTATGACTCGTACCGAGACTTGTATTTGGATGATTTTCTGCATTTTTAAGCTTCTTTTGCACATTTTTGCTCCAACACTTATTCTCCCTCAAATCCAAGTAAAAGTGTCTCATATCCATATAAACATACCTAAGTCCATGCTAGTTTCTTAGTTTTAAGCATCGAAAGTGTTGTAAACTCACAGCACATCAGGGCACATCAACAAGACCAACATTCACTCTCCCAAGATATTTCAAACATATAAAACACATCATAAGCTTGCCCTTAGTGTAATGCTCCATCAACTAAGCATCGAAAAAGTAAGATCAAAAGGACTTTCATGGATTATAATATTGGCTAAGTGATAGATAGAAAATATTTGTTAAATAGTGACTCCCATCCCTAAGCACTTTAAGACATCAACTTTAACACTTTCACGTTCTTTATTATCCAGCCTCACTTATCCGACTCATGCTCAAGCTTCCTTCAATTATTCCCTTTTCCTTTTCATGGCCTTTCTTCAATTGGTTTATTGTTAGCAATGATATTTTTTCACTTTTATCTCTCTTCCTTTTATTTTTTTAACAAGCCCAATCAAGGCAATTTTTGTTGTGAGTTATCTTCCCTACTAGCAACAAGCAAAGCATTATCTCACAAGGGCACTCTTTTTCTCTATTTTTCTTTTCTTCCCACATCTCCTTTCCTCGGCACAAATTTTATTTTTCAATCCCACTTTTTTCTTTTGCTTAGTCCTTTCTTTTCATAGTTACTATCTCAAAATGCATTAGAGTTTTTTTAGATCAAATTAACATAAGATACAACAAGAAAAGGGATAAGCTCATAATATGATTAGTTAAAGGAATAGGCTCATATGGCTCAAGGGGGCTAACTATGGACAATATAAGAGTAGCTTACATACAAGTCAACAAAAATGGGCTCACAAAAAAATGTCTTTATCATGTCCTATAATTTGACACAATATTTATTTTCACACACACCGAAAAAAATTTAGATATTAATATATGCAAGGAACACACTAAAATCTCACTTCATATGGCACCATGCCTAAAAAATGCACCAGTACCACTCTCTCTTTGGTAATCTCTAAAGTGTGCTTGCCAAGGAGAATCACAACATAAATAATCTTCAACCATACTCACACTACTCTGGATAAGTAAGCAAAGGGGAGTGTTGAGTGAGTGCTCCTATCACTTCTTATCCAGCAGGTTGTTGAGTGCTCGCCGCAAAGTGTGTAGCAATGTCATGGTATGGTGGTTTCTCATTTAGCTGAAAGTACAACTCTGCATCCGTCAAAGGCGTACAAGGAATTCATTGAAGGTCCATGTAAAAAAATGATTCACTCGGCCCCTCAAATTAACCCTTATGCTCTGGCCCGTTGTAGTATTCCAGTTTGCGTAAAATTCCCAAACCAAGGCAAGGTTGCACTCCCCCGATGCTAAAAATATGAATCTTAATCCTAAGGCACGAACAGTGTCTCAAATGGCAGAGAACTCCATGGCTAGCCGACCCTCATCGAACCAATCCTCAGGATAGTATTTTGCCTCCTTTTGATTGAAAAACCATTTCAACTCATGTTCTTCCACCACCTTAACTCTAAATTTTCTTTCCAGTGGAACTCTCGGTGCCAGAATTGGCAGCTTCTCCTTTCCTTTCCTGTTTAACACCCTTGCTCAATGTTGCCATGCCTTTGCTTTTATCTGCGTTTGGGGCCATGGTACCTGTCATCCACAAAAATATACACACAAGTCAGTTCATAAGTAAAAAGGCTAGCTAATTAGGTATGAAACATTTTGAAATAACCTACACTTAATTTGCTAGTATGGTGTCCATAGTTTATCAAACAGGATACTCAGACTTCCACAATTTTTATCAACAACCATCAACTATGACACCATATTCAATTATCTATCAAACATTGTGCAATGCACATATTTATGATTATATTTTCAATTTTCACACTTTCCATCACTCCTTTGTTGCATAATTCATTTTTTTACACATCACTTGGAGTGTTTCAAGTCTCTCTTGTCAACAATGTCACTCAACCAAGATGTTTACTTTGCAAGCAATTTTTCTTATTTTCAACAATTTTTTCAAATTTCTCACAATGATGAAGTTTTCATAGTTTTCACACACCCGGCCAATAAAATCAAGTTTAGGTTTTTTTTCCAAACATAATTAATCAACTTAATATTAGCAACTTCACAAATTTTTATATAAAACATCACTTGAAATTTCAACCACAAACCCATAACTTCAAAATCACAAGATAATTTAAGAATAATACTGATATGCTACTTTCTTAGCATACCCATGAATTTGAAATCATGATTGACCAATTTCTTCAAGATCATGAGTTTTCTCAACAATGGAGGAATAATAGATTGTGTGGGCAGAAGAGGGAATGGGAGAGCATGAGAAACTATGGCATGAGATAAATGAAGAGAGAAGAAACAACATACCTTGTGATAGAGAATCTTGAACTACCAAGAACTTGGAGAAGTAGAATGGAGAAGAAGAAGAATAAGAAGGAGAAGGTTTTAGAGAGAGAAAGAGAGAAGGAGAATTAGGGCTTTGGGAAATGAATGGGGGAGGAGTTCTATAGTTTGTTGTGAGGGTTTATTTTAATTTAGGGTCCTTGGGTCAGGTAGACCCTTAGACCTATAAAAAAATTTACCTAGATCATTGCTGGAATGAAGCGCCTGTAAAGGCGCCACCCTGTATAAAAAAATTAGTCTGGAGTTTGCATAGTGGTGTTGCGCGTCAAGCAAGGCACCAGACTACTCCAAAAAAATTTTTGGAAGTTCCATCTCTAGTACAGTGCGCCAAACCGGCATTAAATTTTTTTTTTGATGTTTCATCTCTGGCACGACGTGCCAAATTTTTTTTACTTCATTCCTCAGGCATATCAAGCCCCAATCACCTGCACATCACTACAAATATAACAAACTATATTATAAAGGTGGGTTTCCTTTCACCAATCACCTTATTTATAATCGTGGTATGACATTCGCGAATTGCCTCCCGAGTAGCGCCTGATTTAGCATCACAACACGATGTACCTTAATTTAATCATTTGACAAGGAAATTGAGGTGTTCTTCCTTTCTACATCCTCATCCCAATAGTGCTTCACCTGCTGACCATTTACCAAGAACATAACGGTCTTCTCTTCCCTCCACAGCTCGACAGCCCTATGTGGAGTCATTCTCACTACATCGAATGGACCAGAGAACTTCAATTTTAGCTTTTTAGGGAAAAGCTTCAACCTTGAATTAAGCAAGAGCACCTTTTGACCCTGTTCAAATAATCGAGGTATAATGTGTTGGTCATGCCACCTCTTCGTCTTTTCTTTGTAGAGTTTAGTGTTCTCATACGCATACAACCGAAATTCTTCAAGATCATTTAGTTGTAGCATCTGTTTCTGCCCACTAATTCTAAATCGAGATAGAGCTTTTTGCTCACCCAATATCAGCTCCACAAGAAGATGACAATTCTTACCATACACTAGCCGATAAGTTGAGGTCCCGATAGGTGTTTTGTATGTAGTTCGGTATGCCTACAATGCATCATCTAGCTTAATAGCCCAATTTTTCTGCTGCACATTCACTTTATTTTGTAGAATTTGATTCACCTCATGATTAGATACCTCTACTTGGCCACTAGTTTGGGAATGATAAATTATGGCAGCTTTGTGTCTCACCCCATACTTCCAAAAAATTCTTAAACCAATTGTTGATGAAATGAGTCCACTCGTCACTTATTATCTCCCTTGGGATCCTAAATCTCGTGAATATATTCTTTTTCAAGAACTTCATCACCAACATAGCATCATTAGTGGAAAGAGCCACGACCTCTATCCATTTTGACACATAATCTACTGTAACAAAAGTGTACTTATTTCCAAAAAATGACCGAAAGGGACCCATTAAATCAATTCCCCAAATATCAAAGATATTTATCTCCAAAATATTGTTCAATGGAATCTCATGCCTCGTTAAAATTGCTCCCTTCCTTTGACATTGATCACATTGCTCCACATACGGTAGAGAATCCTTGAAAAGAGTGGGCCTAAAGAAGCGAGATACCAATACCTTCTGTACTGTCTTTTTCCTCCATGATGTCCACCATATGGAGATGAATGACAGCTCACAAGAACCTATTTCACTTCACTTTTCGGAATGCATATTTGAATCACTTGATCTAGGCCTTGCTTGAACAAATAAGGCTCATCCTATAAATAGAAATGGGAATCATGATAGAGTTTCTACTTTTGTTGAGTGTTTGCCTTAGGATGGTACACCCCACTAACCAGCAAATTAACAATGTCAGTGTACTATGGTAACTCAGCAATCTCCAAAGCAAGGAGTTTTTCATTACGGAACTCATTACGAATCTTATCATCTTTGCTCACATGAGACCAACTCTCAAGTCTCGATAAATAGTCCGCAATTTGATTTTCCATTTCCTTTCTATCCTTAATCTCAAGATCAAATTAGGAGTAGAAAAATCCACCTGATGAGCCTTAGCTTTACATATTTATTGCTGAATAAATAGCGGATAACAGCATGATCCATATAAATAGTCACCTTAGTCTCAATAAGATAAGCCCAAAATTTATCAAAAGCATACACTAATGCAAGCATCTCTTTCTCTGTTACAATATAGTTCACTTAAGTTGCATCAAGAGTTTTGCTAGCATAATAAATGGAATGAAATATCTTGTCTTTTATCTACCTAAGAACATCTCCAACCACCATATCGCTTGCATAACTCATTAGCTCAAAAGGCAACTCCCAATCTGGTGAAAATAATATTGAAGCTTTCACTAACCTATTCTTCAGTTCCTCAAATCCTTTCACACACTCACTGCAAAAATCAAATTTTATCTCTTTCTCTAAGAGTCTACACATGGGTTTGGGAATCTTGGAGAAATCTTTGATGAACCGTCTATATAAGCTTGCGTACCTAAGAAAACTGTGGACACCTTTCACTAATACTGGTGGTGGTAACTTTTCAATCACCTCCACCTTATCTATCCATCTCAAGACCCTTTCGTGACACTTTATGAACAAGGACAATACCCTCCTTGACCAAAAAGGACACTTCTCCTAATTGAGAATCAAATTTGTCTCCTCACACTAAGCCAACACCCTGTTAAGATTCTGTAGACAAGCCTCAAAAGAGTTACGAAAAATTTAAAAGTAATCCTTAAATACCTCGACGAAGTCCTCCATCATGTCAGAAAAAATATGACAATTATGCATCTCTAAAAGGTGGCAGGTCATTGCAAATTCCAAATGGCATCCACGTGAAGGCATAAGTACCATATGGACAAGTAAATATCATTTTCTCTTGATCTTCCAGTATAATGGCTATCTGATTGTAGCTTTAGTAACAATCTAAGAAGCAATAGTAATCTTGGCCTACTAGTTTGTCTAGCATCTGGTCGATGAAGAGAATGGGATAATGATCCTTGTGAGTGGCCTCATTTATTTCATGTAGTCTATGAAAATTTACCACCCAATGATTGTATGGGTAGTAATTAGCTCATTCTTTTTATTTGTAATGACTATTATCCCTTATTTCTTTGGGACACATTATACCTGGATAAACCACTTACTATCAAAAATTCGACACAACACCTGCATCAAGCCACTTGATCACCTTCTCCCACACCACGTCCTTCATAATTGGATTTAGCCTTCTTTGGTGCTGAACACTCGGCTTGCATCCTTCCTTTATGAAGATCTTATGCATGCAAAAACGTAGGGCTGATCCCCTGAATGTCAAACATTTTCCACCCGATTGCTTTCTTCTGCCTTGTCAAAACTGCCAATGCTTCCTTAACCTGCACATCAGACAACCCTGCAGCAAGAATAACCGATAAGGTGTCATCCCCCCCTAAAAAATCATACGTGAGGTGGAAAGGTAATGCTTTCAGCTCTATCTTGGGAACTCTCTCACTAGACGGCTTGGGGGGGCCTAAATGGTCTATTGAGAGGCTCAAATTCGCCTCTACAGTATAACATGCTTTTCACCTCTAATGTCTGAACCATCTCCTGAATGTCACCATCACCAAAAATATCATAACCCATAAGTTCTCTCTTTGTTGGATCTTTAGATGTGATGAGAGGAAGCTCTGATTCAATATCTATCACTGTAATAGCGGAAAACTCCTCATAGATTATTTAAATTAAATAAAAAGGATATAATTTCTCGTAATGGTGATGTAGTATTCTTCCTTTCCATTTGTGTCTATCTCTTCATCCTAATTTTTTTCTTTCTTAATTCTAATTCGTAAAGTCCTAAACAAAAATATTACATAATAATTTTTGTATAATGTAATTTTTCTCTTCATTAGTTAAAACATTTGAGGAATCTCTTAAACACACATAATTAAATAAGAATTCCTAAAAGATATCATGCAAAAGATGTTATATGATATTTTAAACCAATTAACATGCATTTATGAAATTATAAGAATTACAAAATTTCAAATTATAAAACAAAGTTTTCAACGATATTGAAATTTGAAGGATAAAAGAAACTAAAACATTAACCAACAAGAAAAACTATACATGATG
>JACEIK010004844.1:38610-56432 GCA_018107945.1 Datura stramonium
ATATACAATTATGAAAATTTAGTATTTATTTTAAGATATTAAATGACAGCTTGTTCTCGTTCCTTTTAATTCATCTTAATTACAGGTAAATTTTCTATGACTGATTTTTTCTTCCTTTAATTAATTTGGTACTCATCTAATTATGGAATGGTAGATTTATTTCTTATAAATACTTATAGGATTTTGTTAAGTAAGGAAATGCATCCCTTTATGGATGCTAAGTTTTTTTTCCTTTTTATTTTCTAATTGATTGGTCACTTCTAAGATAAAAAAACAGACCTTCTCCTTTTTTCTAACGGAGGAAGAGGGTTACTTCTCTGTTTCTTCTTTAGACATTCAAGATTGCTATTCGATATTTAAAAAATAGCTTTGTTCTTAAGTGTCTCTTTACTCTCATCCTCTAAAAATTTTCTCTCTCTCCTCAACACAAGCACTGCTCGGAACCCTCGAGATTCTTGTGATCTTGATGTTTTGAGTGTGAGTAACAATCAAGGAATTCGTGATATTTTATTTACTTTTAACTTTTGGCATCTACTGATTAGTTTATTTACCTTCGCAAGTTGTCAATTACTTACATGATAAGTCTGTTATTTAGTCTCGTCAATGGCTTGTTTATTATATATATGTGCATTATGGTCGTGAATATGAGACTTTTGCTATGTGCCTATTGTCGTATCTAACCTTTTAAGCAGGTATCTCTAAATTTATTTCGAGATCCATCGGAGAGTCATCGGGACAAGAGAGGGCTACGGCAATTAGTCTAACATTATTCACTTTTTGTATTATATTTATTTATTTTTTTATTTTTAGTTTGTAATAATTGTAATAAACACTCGATGATATAGTGAAAAGGGATGCTTAAAGGGGGCTGGGAATTATATGTTATTTGCTAGAATATTTTTTTTCTTTTAATCATTTTTAAACATTGCGTTTTCGAACAAAATTTCTTTTCATTACATTTTCCTCTTAATTAAAGTTACTGCCCGACTTCTCTTTTTCAACTGAAAATAGGCAGTGTATCTTGTAAATCATTAATTATATATTGTCCCTTAACATATAGTTATTGGGAAAGTAAAGGAATTACGAGATCCAATTTCAAACTTTTAAACTAAGCCGGCCCTTTCCCTAGAAGCAACATCAACCAAAGATTTAAAAGTATTTATGTGTACTTATATGTAGATACTTTATGTGCTTATATTTGAATATAAAATTGTATTTACAATTATATTATTATTAAATTTTAACTTAAGACCGACCTCCAATTAACTTATTGCTAAGGTTGAATATCACGATTTATAATATCGTGTTGTCATCCCGATAAAGCAACAAATATTTAAAAGATTTTTTTTGTGTCTTGTTCACTTTCTCGAATGTCTTTAAATTCATCATACTTTAGTTCATAGGTTTAATAGTTTTCTCTATTTTGTTTCGTTTAGTTAGTACTCCTTAAAAGTTATGAGTGAAATATCGTCATATTATATTCTTTTAGTATTGTTTAACCCCTTTCCTCACTTATCCAAATAACCTAGATTATTTAGTTAATAGCCGCTATGTATTTTTATGAATATGATAAATAAGTTCGCATGTTTAAAATGATTATCACCTAGGTTTAACATTAACTAGTGAATTAATTTAATTACTTATTTGTATTAAAATATGTTGTATGTGTTCAGTTGTTAAATAGTTTAGTTAATATTTTATCATTTGATTTTCGCACTAAAAAGTAATTGGCTTAAGTCATTTTTAATTATTTAATTTTATAAGAGTTTATTCGTCCAATCACATAGTTAAGTTAGTTTTAATGAAATTAATTAACTATTTTTGATCACCTCGTTAATCTCCACATAATAAATGAATCCGAAGGGGATCCACATTTGTGGACCTCAAAAGGTATCTAACACCTTCCTTTCGAGATAACTTGNTCTGCATGAACCTGCCCCGCATAATTTAGTATTTTTTTATATGTCTGGAAAACAGACACATTCCCAGTACACCCTATTAATCACACCATATCTGGAAACTTGGTTGGTATCTCCTGCTTTAAAGAAATGTTTATAAAAGTCATAGTATATATTTTGCCTAAGTTTCCTATTTCAAATTGCTAATTTGGATATTCTAGCAAATTGCAAAGAAATGGCTTGAAAAATGTAAGTGCTGCTTTGCATCATTGTTAGGGTACAAAATGTTCATATAGAACAATACCATATAGTATTCACTTCACTGCAGAGGTAGATTCAAGATATGAAGTTTGGGGGTTCTCATCCATTTTAAATTAGAAGGAGAAAAAAATAAAAGCCTTCAATGGTGGTTTGGGAATTTGAACTCTTGATCAAGAGGACAACAAGAACATAAGGTTTAGTACTTTAGGACGCTGTTTGGTTCCAACTCACACGCAAGTGTACGTGATCGTACAAGTAATATAGAATTTGAAGTCCGAATATTGTACCCACATGGACTTGTCGATTAATTATTCATTTAATTAAACTAATGGTAATTTATTTATTCATGTGATAGAATCTAACGATATATTTATAATTATCTAAACTAAAAAATAAAAGAAAATACTAATAAACAATTAACCAAAGAAAGAACAAATTTTATTCTACGTAATCAATGAGATGAATCGACTTAGGATTATGGATAGCCAATAATCATGTTTCTTATTCACCTTCTTTATCTTGCAAGAATTATTGAGTTATTGAATTACGGGTTAAATATATGATTGTGGTCTTCTAAGCCTCCAATCATCTATTCACATGCAATTCTATGTTTATATTCCTATGATCAAGAATAAATCATGCGAATGAAATTAGCTTCTCCCATTTAATAATTAAGCAAGGTATTATAGATATATTTCTATCCTAGCCGCAAATTGATTCTCAGTTTTACTTCAAGAAAAGAGCTTATTCCCTATATTCTTCGTTCAATCTTATTGATCCTTCACCTGGGTACACAAAAAGGCTATAGATGTATTTTAATGGTCGCGAAACATTAAAATAGTAAGCACAAGAATATAAGAGCAACTTCTATGATAATTATGCAATTTAACTCAAGTTTGTACCACAAAAATTATGCCGCTACCATAATCCTAGAACGAGAAGTTTAGCTCCACATAGACATGATAAAAATAAAATAATTCATCCAAAGAACTGTGTAAAAATAAATAACAAAGAGAAGAAAAGATAAAACTAAATTATCTAGCCTCCACAGCGGTTTCCAGCACTTCTCCGATCAAAAATTGTGTTTTCAAAATATTTTTAAAGACTATTTATAAGTATAGAAAAATTTCACATCAAATAAATTGAATCCAAAATAAATTAAAAAATACTTCCAGATCAGAATTTGGACCTCATGTCGCGCCTCTCATCGTGTCAATGCGGCTGCTCGGTGCTGCCTTGCCTTTAGTTGCCCGATTTGGATCGCTGATGCCAGGTATAGGTACGTTTCCTATCCCTTTTCTCTTTGCAAATTCTTTATAAAAATATTATTATTATAATAAAATTTTATCAATTGAGCTGTCTGCTTAATTTTTTATATGATTTTTTATTTTTAATTTATTTTTATTTTAGATTTCTTCATTTTCGTCATGCTTTATTCTTACACAATAAAATATAATATTTAGCACAAAGTAATATAATTAATACTCAAAAGACAATTAAAAATACTAAAATATAAAGCAAATAATGGCTAAATATATGTATCTTTGTCCCAACATTAGGCTCTATTGATATTTTTTTAGTGGCGAAGGCCTTAACCCTGTAGCTTATAAATAGTCAACCCTCCTCACGTATAAAGGAATCCTGACTCCTATTCTTTCAAGAAAATACATTAGTATATACTGTTTTCTTGGGCTTCAAGTATTTTCTTTATTTGCATTTTGTCTGAAATCTGAGTAACTGATCTCGGGCTCGCTTGCAGTCACCACAGAATAGCGTAGATTTGTTCTCTTTACTTTACTTAGTTTATATACATAACATTCAATTTGTTTCTAACCACCTAATAGTAACCAACATTTAGTAAATCAGACTTGAAACAAAATTAAATTGTAAAGCGTGTTCTTGACCCCCTACAAATTTAATTATACTGATTTTTGGGTAAACAGTTTGGCGCCTACAGTGGGACCAGAGTAACTGTGTGAGTTTAATTTTATTTTTCTTGCTAGGTTTGGTTGTTTTTCATTTTGCAGGAAGCAGGTTATGGATACCAATGGACACTATATCGTGGATCTAGTGATTGATAAATCGCAGTTGAGGATACGACAAAAACTTTGCTTCACCATTTGACGGATTCTAGTGGCCAGACCCATCGGAATGAAAAGGACCATCTCCTCAATGTGGACACTACTAACGTGAATACATAAAGAAGGGTTCATAGACCCCTCGCCGAAGCAGAGGAAGTGGAGGAAGGAATGACTAGCATGGAAGATCTCTATAGGGTCCTCAAGAGCTTTAAGGATTTTCAAAGGGAGTTAATGGTGAGGTTGAAGGCTCAAAACAGGAGGATGAATGAGCTCCAGAATAATTTGGCCCAAGTAACCCCAAATATTTTGAGAGAAAGTGTGCGAGACCCCCTTAATGATTTGGAACCTAATAATAGGTCCGGGGAGCACATAGGTACAAAAATTAAGGTCGGGCTCAAATCCCTTATGTTTACGATAACAATAATGATGGAGTTTTTGAGGAAGGAAATGAAATTTCAGTATGTAGAGCTGCAGTCTTGCATGAATTGCATTCTAGGGGTGCTGCCTGCCATAAAAGGGCCTGACTCAAAGAATTATGTCAAAGTACCCTACATGGCCAACTCAATGACTAAACCAAGTACGATAGGAATTCAGAACTTCATGAGCATTTTCTCTTCATCACAACAACCATAAATGACAACGACATGACGAAGGAGGAGCACGAGTCCATGATGGTGAAGAAGTTTAGACAAACTTTATCGGAAGGAGCATTGGTCTGGTATTCTATCTTTCCAAAAATTCTATCAATTCGTTTAACATGTTGGCATATAGTTTTATTAGGTCTCATCGTGGAGCCAAGAGAGTGTAGCCTCAGAGCGGAGATATTTTAGAATAGAGCAAGGATACACGGAGTTTCTCCTGAAGTTCGTTGCGAGATTCCAAAAGAAAAGAATGCAGCTGCTGATGGTACTGAATTATTGGGTAGAAGAGGCATCTACTAAAGAATTGTACCCTGAGAGTTCAATTGCCTCGTTCAAACTAAAAAAAAGCTGACCAAGTTCGAGGTCACGACATGGGTAGATGTGCATAGTCACTATGAGTCAAAGATTCGGATCGAGAATGACCGTTGAAAGGTTGTTGGCAAGACACCCCAAGCATGGAGTGAATCAAAGACATCGAAGAACCTGTGAAATGCTGAGAGGATCGCTTGGAACCCTTCACGATGGTTTGACCCAAAGGCTTCACCTCAATGAAGATATGTGCCCAATGCTACTAGTACGAGAATAGATACAAGCCGAGGTGATAGTCCACATATCCCAAATGAGTCTCCATTCGAGAAAACAAGGGATAGGGATTCCCTATGAAGGGGGTTGCAGGCAAAGGACACCACGAGACTAGTAGCATACGCTATTAATGAGGTCCTTCCGCTTTTGGAGTACTATTTTACCATCAGCCCGACATAGTTGGTATCGACTCTATGAGACATCAAAGGGAAAATTTTTTCAAATTTTGTTCGCTCGAACCCAGATTATAGGGACAGGAACTTGTGGTGTGAATACCATGGGACACATGTCCACTGGAGACTGTCGGCATACTAGAGAAGCAATTGTGGACTAATTGAAGGATGGCCACCTATGAGAGTTCTTGAGAAATAGAGCTAAGAACATCTTTGGGAAGGGTGTCGAGGGGAACAAACAATCTGTGTACCCAAGCATGCCCCGACAGACTATAATCTGAACCACCCGGCAAGGTGATAGGTACATTTCCTCTTTCTTCTTGATTTCTTAACTAATTATTTTCCTCTCTTCTCCCAAGCTCCTATGGGTTATTGGGAATAGGTTTCTCATTCTTATGAGGGGAATCCACTCTCTGTACAAGGCTAACACTGACACCAAAAGGATAGAAGGAGGAGAGCCACCTTGGAGCCGCCGGAAGCAGGGAAGTGCTGCAGTTGGATGGTGACTCAGAAGGCTCGGAAAGATACGCTATACTCTTTTTTCCTTTGCCTAATTTTTCTCCCTCAAAGGTTTTTTCTGACTAAATTTTTAACGAGGTAGCAATAGGTACTTACGAAAGTAAATTAGAATTTCTATTGACTCATGTCATGTAAAGGAAGAACAATCTCAAAAAGACATTGATATGAATAAAAAGAGAATATTCCTGGAAAGTTTGACACAATTTCTTTACAAATATAGAACTTTCCAAAGTTCTATGTTTTAGGGACATACTCCTGAGTCTAAGAGCAACGCACCAAAAGCACTCGAAATTTAAAAAGGTCTTGAGAATGGCTCACCTTGTGCTACCAAAGGGGACAAGAGCCCAGTTTAGGATCCTGAGTTCCGAGCCAGCAACCGCCTATCCCCGAGATGAGGGATAAGCCCAAACTTTGAGGTTCCTACACCAACAGTAAGACCCAGGGACTAATGATGAAGTTAAGAATAGCTTACTAATTCACGGACTTAGAACACCACTTTTTGGCGAAATATTGAAGCCTTAGCTTCATTAGAAAAGTAAGTTCATGTGAAACACACAAACTGATCATCCAATAGCCTTTACCAAGGTGACACCACCATGCACTCGGTGCGAGGCCCAATCAGGAGGCTTTCTCAAAACACTGTGAAATCTATGATTCCTATCAAAAAGTCCAACGTCAGGAACTAACTGAATAGAGATATTTCTTTAAAAATGCTATGGTCTAAAGTATCTCGAATACTCCTGACTTAGAAGCCCAGAAATTAAAAATTAAAAGGATCCTTCCTCATCCCCCGAGACATAATACAAATGGACTTTAAAAGTCCTCGATCAGACAAAAAGCTACGAATGTACCCACCCTATGAGATGATTATGTAAGAAGCGCCAAAAGAAAAAGTCAGTTGGAGGCTATATTCGATTATTGAATAAGATAGCTCAACGCTCACTAACTCGACTAGGGTTACCCAGTGCAATTTTTGAAGACAAAGTACGCAAAGAGTGTGACACTATAGAGGAATCCCCTAAAGGTAGATGACTCCCATATCTCATAAAGGTGAACCCGATGAAGTTACAAGGTTAACAAGTGTCGGCACTCAGCTTAAAAGGGGGACGAGCAAAACTTTAAAGACTAAGGTTTGTAAAAGGAAATGACAAATCGTTTGCTATAAAGAAAATACAAAAAGGCAAAGTAACACAAAAGAGCCATAAGAGCATAAAAAGTTTTCCTTAAGGACAAGCCCAATATAGGATACAAAATTACAAACCTAATACAGGATATAAAATACAAGCCCAATACGGGTTATAAATTACAAGCTTAATATGTGTTACAAATTACAAGTCTAGAATGGGTTATAAAGATTCAAAATTAAACTACCGATCATGATCTCGAAGAAGTATAACAAGTTGGAGCCACCATTTTGCTTTTTCTATGCTCGAAAGCGAGTGACGCATGAAAACAGATGGCTTGAGGAAAGGGATGGGAGAACCTTAGGAAACCCTCAAGGGAAAAAAACTCAAATTAGCCAAATATTTTGAAGAAGCTCTCCTCTTTTTTGGCGCGACTCCCATTTTCTGACTCTCGGAGGTCACGTTGAGATATGAATTTTTCTAACTCAAGTAATCTACTTTACTTCAATTAGACTTCCTTGGTTGGTGGGTTTTCTAAAAAGCATCCCAGGAAGCTTGGATGCAACTCGCAACCCGCTAAAAAAACTCCGATGAGTTGAATGAGCATAACCCCAGGGACTGACCTCTAGCCCGGTCACCAAGTATGATGGTGGAGTGCACGGTGCCAGAAAGACTGAACCAAGATCATAGGACTATTGAGGAATAGCATGGTTGGGTGAAATATCTCTCACCACTCTCGCCCTTAGTCTCACCTACATTTTTTACCTTACCCTTATCGGAAACTTTAACAACCGAATTCCAAATATGGTGCTAGGATTGAATACAAGGATAAGGAAAAAAACTGTGAAAGAAGCAAAGAATAAAGTCAAATGAGTTAAGAGGATAAGTGAGGGAGTGCCCCATAAAGAGGATCTATCTTTTTATGCTAAATAATGCTCAGGAAGAATAAGAGGATCTGTATGAAGTAAGAAACATTATCAAGGAAGGCTGGATTTTATAGGCCAACCCCCATTAAATGTATAGAAAAAGGAAGGTTGCAGATACACAATGTGTGGATAGCGTAATTAATTCCATCAAGGCATGACATGAGGAGTTTTTCAGGAAATGAGGCACCCAGGATGGCTTGCTGTTTTTCAAAACTGACAGCTCGGGTAATAAGAGAAATCCTTTCGAGTTCTATCCTACCAAAAATAAAGAAAAAGAGACAAAAAAGAGAATAATAAGCTCTAACTATTTATTTTAAAATTCTAGTCAAGATACAAAAGGCCATACTCAGGATCTCAAAGATGGGATCTCGGGAGTATTAGAAAAGATAAAGCTGTAAAGATTATATGAGATAACAACTTTGACCACCGAGCAGTCGGGTCTAAGCTATCGAAGTCATTACCAAAACTACTATCGAATATTTCAGCGATTGAAAGCTCCTTTTCTGTGGAAGAGGTGGCCCCTCGTTATCAAAATTTGACCGTCTAGCGAGATCAATCAACGCCTAGGACTTGGGGATCTCCTTGTCAAAATCAAGAGAGCCCATGCTAGTGTCCTTTAAAATTTAGATTCGCGTGATCTGGGCATCATGAGTTGTTTCCAGGTCACGATGTTTCTTCCTAAACCTAGTTCTCTCTATTAAAGTGTGAATTCTCTTCTTCAGGCGATATGAATTTTTCTGAGGCAATGCTGGAATGATAAGAGAGGAAGAAGTCTCGATATGGTGGTGTGAACATAGACTAGCCAGGTGGATGCTCTCTTCTAGCTTAGTCTGTTTCCTCGTAAGGTTCTCAATAAGGTAGGTTTGCAAAGCATTCTCTCACTACAAATCTTACACCTGATCAATGATGGGCATCCACTAGGTAGCCCTCTCTCTTATTCGACACCACATCCCTCTCGATTTTCAGTGCCTCAATTTTGGAGGCCTGGTGTGCCAAGATCTCAACTGAATTGGACTGATCTCGAGCAATGAACAATGCACCCTCAAGCTTATTGCACTTCTATTGAAGGATTTCTCTCTCCTTCAATAGCTATTGGAGGCTCTCTGCAACCAACACGCTAGCCTGTAATGGAGAAGAATATGTCATTAAACAAGATGTAGAAACCCCTTGTGAGAGAGGAATGCTAGATGTGAGTTTTAATAACCTTAGCAGCAGCATGAGCGCAGTCATTCATAAGGCATTTGGTGGTAAACTTGTCCACCCTCCGATAATCTTTCAGTGAGATCGCGAAATTTAGATAGTTGAGTACAACTACAAGTATTGATATGAAGATGACCTTGTAGAGTATCTTTAAAACCATAGTCTGATACCATATCGGGTCCTGAATCAGGAAAGGTAAATAATTTGTTGTGGCATAAGGGGTTGTAGACCTCGCAGGAGATTGTGACCTAGGAGGTGTTAGGCTATCAGAGCCCAAGGTCCCATAAATAGGAGATAGAAGACCCTTGAGCTTCATCCCTCAACTAGGACTCCTGGGGAGAATTGAGAAGGCATGGCCTGCCTTATCCCTGCAGTAGAGCGGGAATTCGGTGTAATAAGAACCATGGGAGCCCAGGTACAATAACGAGCATGCTTGACATTCTCCATTTCATAAAATAATATTGCAACCTCGGGATAGAGTGTGTCGGGGATTTGCACCCTCTGGGCCAGTAATTGGAGCCCTAACTCTTCAGGGCTTACATCTAAGGCAATAACCTCGGAGGTAGATTTTCTCTCCCTCCTCACGACTGGATTTGGTCCCTTTTTCTCTTTTTCTCCCTCTTTAAAAGACTGAGTGTAACACCCCATATACTTGCGCTCTCGAGATATAGCCAAGAGTGCTTAATACCATAAGAAAGATGTATTAGGAGGTATTCAAATCACTCAATGATCATATGTTAAGATTTGAAGTTGAGTAAATTGTATAATAAAAATCAGCAAAGGTTATCGCAAAATTAATCTTTAGAAACTCTTTAAAATTTGAGTCAGATGTCTCAAGGTTTTTCTCTTAATCTATAAAGAGTTAAGAGGCCTACTACCCATCAAACTAAAAATCTTCGCATCTTGTTTCCAGAATATCAAATTGCTCTTAAATCCAACATCGGTCCAAAGAATTGTGAGCATTTTATCATGGATTATCCGAGAAAAAAGGTTCATAGGCCCAGCCAGGTCGAATCAATTTTGGGCATCTTATTTAAAGCAATTTTCTGCCCAAATTTCAATTTTATGTTCACAAAATTCCAGAATCAATATAGTTCGTCCCCTTCTCTATATTCTGAGGTTCTTGACCTTTTGAAGAGGAAATCAAGGGCCAAGCACCATCCAAAGTAGAATCAAAGCTAGAAACAAGTTTCGGAGGTCGTAGAGATCATTGTGACTAAGTTATTTCATTGATTTTGGTGTTGATTGGAGCATAGTGTTGAGGTTGAAATTCTAAAAATGAAGGTCCTCCATTGATAAACAATTTGAAGGAGTGAAGGTCAGAATTCTATCCTCTTTCTAGCGTCAACTCACGATATTTACGCTTTTATCAAAAAATTGAATTGTCGAAACTTGTCGTTCTTGGTTAGCTGAATTAGGAACTATTTTGGAAGTTGTATAAGGGTTGTGTTGGCTTGAGTTAGCAGTATCTATCAAGGTATAGACCAAGTTTTTGTGTTGGAGCTATATGAATTATTTACGAGATATGTTAAGGCTAAACTTCCTTTGACAAGCAAGTTTCCTTTGTCATATCATTAATACGACTTGTTGTCATACAATGTTAGTGGCTATGTTTGTTGTTGGTTAGCTACTGGAAGTTGAACTAATAGTTTGGTATAAGTATTACTTTGTTAGGATTTTCCATATTTAGCTTTGTCTTTCGTTAGAACAGGCATAACAGTAATTCATTTGAATTGGTGTCACTTAGATTGGCTATTGATATTTTGTTGCCTTAGAAATGATGTTAGGGCTTTGTGGTTAGCTATTGAGCATGTTTTATTGATTTTGGCAACATAATAAATAACTTGGCGATAAAACTTCATGTTTATGATGTTTATATGTGATAAAGCTCGCCTATGGGCCTTTGGCATATCTTGATGCCTACAAAGCTAGAAAATATTGGTATTATAGTCCCACCTTCAGGTTAGCGGCATGATGGTTTCCTAATGAACTTGGTGGGAAGTTGAAGGATGATATACTTATTGTTAGCAATATTATAGCTTCATACGTCATGCAGATTATCGTACAGGTCACTTAGAGGGCCACTTTACTTGATGATAGCTTAATAGATTATGATGCTTTAATTGGATATCTTGTTAGCTTTTAAGTGTTTGGACCAACGCCTTTAGCCTATTCACATAGACTCCCATGTACAGGTTACCTAGTAGGGCTATAAAAAGCATACCTTGCCTATGGGGCTATACTTTTCTTTAAGAGCTATAAAATATCTAGAAAGACCATATTGAGGCTTACATAACTATATTGAAGTTTATTCACTTCTGGACTTCCTTTATGTCTAAGTTGGCATACCGACTCTCAGTAGAGCCTTATGTGGTCAAGGTGCAGTTATAGGAGTCTAGAAGGCTCAGATATAGTTGTAGGAGCCTAGAAAGCTCGAGATGTAGATACAAGAGCCAGGTGTGCTCAAGATATAGTTATAGCTTGCCTGTGGGACTTCAGGGCTACTAGTAGGGGTTTATAAATTAAGGTGTACTTGCCAGGGCTTATGGGGGCTCAGGTAGGTTATTATTTGTTGTTTGTACCTGTCAGACTTATAGGGCCAGGTTAGGTTCTTATTTGATTATTTCTTGTTTTTCTTATATCATCATCCTCATTCTACTTCACTGATTCACCTTAGTTGTACCAGAAATCTACTCACTAGCAAACTATCTCTTCGTACCAGAATGTCTTCTACAAATCCTTAGATTAAGGAGATCATACAAGTTATCCTCTAACTCTTATAACTGATTACTTTCAATTTCTTTTATCAGTTCAATTTAAGCTTATTATTATTAGCTTACATACTTGGTGCTTTTTTGTATTAATGCTCGAGCCTAGGGGCGCTACGCTCTTGCCTGCAGATTTTGACATATAGGTTTAGAGACCTTCTCAGTAGCAGTTCAGGCTCAACATATTGGTCAACTCCTTTATTTTGAAGTTTTCATGCTTAGAAGTTCGCCTGTCTTTTACTATAAAATTCTTTTTAAGTGTGTTGGGGCCCTATCCCACCCAAGTATTTACTCTTTAGAGGCTTGCAGACTATGGGATTGTATAAAAGTACATTGTTGGTCATGTTGGTTTGTTATTTTGTATCGATAGTTTGACGACTTTAATGTCCCTTGTATATATGTTTACTTTCAGCTTTACCTGATTTAGATATCATGCTGGTCTCCTCGGCCCACATAGGGACTTGTAATATTAGACAACATGGTGGTCTTGTTGGCCCACATAGTATGTTATTATTATTGTGAATTGTTGGATCAACTGAATATCTGCGCATGTATTTGTATTGCGGCCTTATTAGCCAAGGGCTTCTTTTAACCATGTTATACTTGATTATTTTCTTAATTATATGTTACTAGTATGCACTAGAGGTGTATATGTCTAGCTAGGTCACCTCAGGGTCTAGTGTAGCATCAAGTTCCAGTAATTCCACCCAAGAAAGGGCATGAAAGACTTGGTATCAAGGCGATATCATATCCTTGAGAGTCTGCAACCCTTGTCTAGTAGAGTCTTGTTTATAAATGTGTTGTGCACCACATTTTATTAGCAAGGAGCTACGAGACATAATAATAAGCTTACTCTTCTTCTGCTCAAATACTGTTTTAGAGTTGAGTCTTATAGGGTTGAGTCCATAAGCTTATTATTAATGCATGTCTACAGAGATGCCTGACCCGCAATAGACTGCAACTGGCCGAGAGCTAGACACAACAACAGGAGAATGTACTAGTAGAGTGCCGCGAGTAGAGATGGCCTAGCCTGAGGCAAAATGGGAGACATCTTCTTGATCCCCTCAACATTCTCCACTATGTCAGGAGCCTCTGAGGGCTACAAATCAGCCAACACCATATCCAGCTCCTCCTATTCCTTTAGATCAAAATGTCAGGAGTGCAGTTTACACATTGACTTAAATTATATTTGCTCAACAATAGCAGTGGCACCAGAGGATGTCGAGCCTTATGAAGGACCCAAAAATTTGAGGGTTCATGAGTTTATTACTTTGAATCCTCCACAGTTTACAGGGACAGATCGTAGAGAGGACCCTCAATATTTTTTGGATTAGCTTCACAGAATTTTCAGGGTTATGCATGCTTCAGCTACTAAATCATTTGAGTTATCCGTATTTCAACTATAATATCTAGTTGTTTTATGGTATGAAAGTTGGGAAAGGTCCAAAGAGAGGGATGTATTTCTACCTGCCTGGTCTAGTTTCTCCGAGGCTTCCATAGATCCCTATTTGCCCCGAGAGTTTTGAGAGGCCAGGGCAGATCAATTTTTACATTTGGAGAAAGACGGGATGAGTGTATGAGAGAATGAATTTATATTTGAATCTTTGCTAGATATGCACCATCCTTTTTTGCTACAATGCTATATAGGGTACACCAATTTGTACCAGCGCTTGATCTAGAGTATGTTGAGTCTTACGCTACAACTGCATTACGAAAGGACATGGATATATCACAGATTCAAGACTTTGCCCAAAATATAGAAGAGTCCAGGCAGCGAGAGCATATGTTTAAGAGGGTAGATAAGGAGCAACATAGAAGAGCCAGACTAGCTGATTTCTATGTAGAGTCCCAAGGTGGATCCAGACCATAATTTTTAGGTAGGTCACCTAGGCCTTCACCCCAGAAGTATCAAGGTAGTAGGTCTGATCGACGTGGACAATCAGGTCTAGGCGAAAGTTCACGAGCATTAGGCTCGCAGCAGCAAAGAGACTCAGATTAGATGAGGCTAGTACTGCCATGTTGTGTTACATACGGTAGGAGGCACTTTGGAAGATGCAAATATGGTTCCATAACTTGTTATTCCTGTGGGCAGGAGGATCACATGATGAGGGACTGCCCGATTAGAGATTAGAGTGATAGGGGTCAACAGACCAAATCATCAGCAAGGTCTCATTCGCCAGCACCTTCTATAGGGTGTGGGCCCCAGACTTCAGCAGGCAGAGGTAGAGGCAGAATAGGAGTATCTTGATCTAGTAGTGGTCAGAATCGTACTTATGCAGTAGCAGCACGATAGGTCCCTAAGTTGTCACAACATATGACCCTTGACCTGTTTTANTAGGAGTATCTTGATCTAGTAGTGGTCAGAATCGTACTTATGCAGTAGCAGCACGATAGGTCCCTAAGTTGTCACAACATATGACCCTAAGTTGTCTCCAGATATTGTGACAGGTACACTGAATATTTATTCTCACTTGGTATATGCTTTGATAGATCCAACTCCTTTTGTCCTATATTACTCCCCTGGTAGCAGGAAAATTTTATATAGTGCCAGAATTGCTCCAACAACCATTTTCTATATGTACACCTGTTTGTGATCCATTATTGCCCTGAGAGTTTATCGAGGTTGTACGATGGAAATTGTTGGCCATTAGACCTTTGTAGACCTGGTAGAGATAGAGATGATTGATTTTGATGTAATTATGGTCGTGGATTATCTAGTGCCATATTTTTCCAATATTGAGTGGTAGAAAAAGATTGTTAGATTTCTTTTCCCTGGAGAAGGGGGGAATGGAAGGGCATTGTAGCTGAGCCAAAAGGGGTAGATTCATATCCTATCTATGGGAAAGGACGCTGATTGCAAATGGCTATATTTATCATATTATTAGAGTTTGGGATGTATAGGTAGAATCCCCAATCCTTCAATCTATTTTAGTGGTCCGTAAATTCTCAGACATGTTTCTAGAAGAGCTTCTTGGTACTCCACCATAATGGGAAATTGATTTTGCTATTGATATGCTACCAAGTATGCAACCCATATATATTCCTCCTTACATAATGGCTTCAACTGAGCTAAAGGAGTTGAAGGATCAACTAAAAGACTTGCTAGATATAGGCTTTATCAGGCCTAGTGCTTCGCCTTGGGGTGTGCCAGCCTTATTTGTGAGAAAGAAATATGGCTCACTTTGGATATATGTAGATTACTGGCAATTGAACAAAGTTACCATGAAGAACAAATATCCCCTTTTGAGGATAGATGACTTGTTTAATCACTGCAAGGTGCCAGATATTTCTCAGATATTGATTTGAGATCAGGGTACCATCAAGTACGAGTTTAGGAGAAAGATATTCCTAAGATAGCCTTTAGAACCAAATATGGCCATTTTGAGTTCTTGGTTATGTCTTTCAGATTGACGAATTCCCCAATAGTGTTTATGTACCTGATGAACAGTATAATCAATTCATTCTTAGATATGTTCGTGATAATATTTATTGATGATATCCTTGTATATTTACGTTTAAAGGCTGAGTATAGAGATCATCTGCGAGTAGTATTTCATGTACTCAGAGATCGTGAGTTGTATGTGAATTTCTCCAAATGTGATTTTTGTTTGAATAATGTGTCTTTCTTAGGCCACATTGTGTCAAACGCAACTATCCAGTTTGACTTACAAAAAATAGTGATAGTGAAGACTTGTCCTAGGCCTACAACTCCAATAGAAGTTTACAGTTTTTTGGTTAGTTGGGTATTATAGAAGATTTATAGAAGGATTCTCTACCCTTTAAACACTATTGAAAAGGCTGACTCAGAAGGCAGCTAAGTTCCAGTCGACTAAGTCTTGTGACCATAATTCTCAAACATTGAAAGACAGACTGACATTTGCTCCAGTATTAACCTTACCAGAAGGCTCAGAGTGCTATGCTATATATTGTGACGCATCAGGCATTGGGTTAGGGTGTATTATGATCTAGCACAACAAAGTGATTGCCTATGTTTCGAGGCAATTGAGGAAGCACAAGAAGAATTATCTGACTTATGATTTAGAGTCGCAGTTGTGCATGTGTTGAAGATCTGGAGACATTATTTATATAGTGTTCATGTTGATATCTTTACAGATCTCAAGAGTGTCTAATATATTTTTAAGCAAAAAGAATTGAACTTGCGACAACATCGTTCGCTTGAATTTCTGAAACTACAACGTAGATATCCTATATCATCCAGGAAAGGTTAATGTTGTAGCCGATGCCTTTAGTCGCAGATCCATGTGTAGCTTGTCATATTTGAGGCTAGAAAAGAGAGAATTAACTCGTGCACTAGTTGGCTAGATTGGGAGTCCAACTGATGGACTCAAATGATAGTGGGGTTGTAATTCAGAACACTGCAATTTCATCTCTGGTTGTGGAGGTGAAAGAGCGTCAGTATGAGGATCCTAGTCGAGTACATCTTAGAGGCAAGGTTCAGTAGGAACATTCATTGGCCTTTGAGATAGCAAGAGATGGAGTCTTGAGATTCAGAGGCCGACTTTGTGTTATAGACGTTGCAGGGCTTCACCAAAAAATCATTGTAGAGGTACATTATTCCTGTTGTTCTCTTTATCTAGCTTCGACAATGATGTACCATGAGATAAAATAAATCTATTGGTGGTATAGGATGAAGAATGATATTGCCAAGTTTATGGCACAGTTGGGACTACATTCACAACTGAAGATTATGATGAGTTGTATATTACAGATATAGTCAAACTATATGGTGTACCAATGTCTATTATTTTTTTCACAGAGGGGCATAATTTACAACCAATTTTTGGAAGTCATTCCAGAAGGATTTAGGGACATATGTTAATCTTTGTACAATTTTTCATCCGCAAACAGATGGCCAGGTTGAACGCATGATTCAGATATTCGAGGACATATTCGGGTGTGTGTGCTAGACTTTAGAGGCAGTCCGGATGATCACCTGTCTCTTAGTGAGTTTGCATATAATAACAGTTACCATTCTAGTATTAAAATGACGCCTTATGAGGCTTTATATGGACGAAAATACAGGTCCCCTACTGGGTGGTTCTTGGTAGGCGAGTCAGGGTTTATTGGACCTGACTTGATACACCAGGATGAAGAGAAAATTAAGCTCATTAAAGAATAATTGTTGACATCCTAGAGTCATCAAAAGTCTTACTCTGATGTACGACATAGAGATTTGGACTTCTATGTTGATGACTGGGTATTTCTGGAAGTATCGCCTATGAAGAGCGTTATAAGATTTGGAAATAAGGGAAAGTTAGACCAAGATTCATTGGCCCATTCTGTATCCTCAGGAAGATGTCCAAGTGTCTTATGAGCTAGAATTTCCTTCGAGGCTAGAATCTGTTCATCTAGTTTTCCACTATAACACCCCGAATGTTTCTACGATTAGATTCCAAGATTAAAGAAAGAATTCAGATAGAAGGTGGAAATTTTTGCACAGAACGAGTCGCCGGAGTCGGGTGAGGGTAAAGGTGAGGGAAGAAGGGAGAGAAGAAGGGGAAAGAGGAAATGTCGCCGGAGTTTCGCCAGAGAAGAGAAGGTAAGGGGGAGAAGGGGCTGATTTGGTAGAGAGGGAGTTGGGCGGCGGCCTTGAGAGGAGATGAGGGAATGAGGGAAATGTTTAGGTTT
>JACEIK010004844.1:57025-70062 GCA_018107945.1 Datura stramonium
AGGGCGTATATTAATACAAAATAATTATTTAAATTTAAAAAATTAAAATTAATAAAAATTATATGTACACGTATATGTAATTTGAAATATTTTTTGCAACATTGCGATAATAAATCATTTGATCAATATAAATGCAAGCCGAAATTTTGCGTAAAGGTAAATAATATATATATAGATAGATAGATAAGCAGTATATACGGGTGTAGGGAGGTCAAAATTGGGTGTCAACAATATCCTTACTCAACACTTAACCTAGTTTCATCACAGTTTAATACCACATCGTATCCACATTCTTTCGACAGTTTATTCGACAGAAAATTCTCATACAAGTAATGTACGAAGACCAATCACATATCATTATTGCACATAATATACATGCCATTATATAGAATCTAATCCGTCTAATCATAACATACCTCAAAGCTGGGTATGGAACGTCAGCTACTCTACTAGAGCCTTACCCTTTCTTAACACTTCGGAGAGTTCGAAATCTACAACAACAATGTAGAGTAATTCAATACTTACTCTTCAAATAAGCGTCTAAATAGATCAAACCCTCCTTTTCAGGGTACTTTAATAGTAAAACCCTCCAATTCAACCTAGTTCTAGGGCTCCATTCTGGTCTAACTCATAGTTGTTAGCAAGAAAGTCTTAGGGAACGATTATTACCCCAAAAAAAAACCCTTCAATCTAACTAACCCATTAACTCCCCATGATTTAGCCCTAGTCTATCAACCTAAGGTTTCTCCACTTAGAATTCCACCATTAAAAGGTCCCCTAAGCTTTTTAGAATCAACCATACCCATTAAAGGGGGAAGAAATCAAGAAACTCACCTTAGAATATGAATTCACTGCTCTGGAGAAGGAATCACCTTTAGACCTTGTGCTTTCGCATTTTGAAAATAATAGGATATAACCTCAGAATTTCCACTTAAACCCACTTTCTGATTCCCGTTGTCTGTTGTAGCAGTGCTAGTCACATTTCCACTGCAGCGGACCCGTTACAGTAGTCAGAAGACTGCTGCGGTAGATCCGACAATTAATTCCCGATCCGTTATTATGGTGGGACTTCAACCGTCACCATAATTTCGCTGCAGTGGACATCCTACTGCTGCAGTGGTCCCCCGAACAAGTAGTTCCCCTAAAAGGTCACTTTTTAACACTTAGCTTATTTCATACCCAATTCTACAGATTCTAGCTTTTTCGGGTGTTGTAAGTACGTTCCCCCCATAACGATATATGGGCCATTACATCAGATACTAATTAAAACACTATTCATCCCCGAACTCCCTACAATAAAAGCAAGAAAGAAAATGTTCTGGATTCCACAAACAACTGGGGATATTTGATCCGCATATCAGCTTTGGTTTCTGAAGAAGCCTCCTCTACGGGATGATTCTTCCATTGGACCTTAACCATCAGAATCTCTTTCGAGCTCAACTTCTGAACCTCTCTATTTAAAATCACCATCGGCTCCTCCTCATAAGGAAAATTTTCATCTAGTAGCACGGAGTCCCATTTAATAATGTAAGTCCCATCTCCGTGGTACTTCTTCAGCATTGACACATGAAACATCGGATGTACCCCAAAATATTCTGGTGGCAACGCCAGCTCATAAGCTACTTCCTTTACACGCCGGAGTATTTCGAATGGTCCAATGTACCTTGGGCGAAGCTTGCCTTGCTTACCAAATCTCATCACCCCCTTCATGGGGGATACCTTGAGCAGAACTTGCTCTCCCTCCATAAACTCGATATCTCTCACCTTTTTGTCTGCATATTGCTTTTGTATACTCTAAGCAGCTACCAGATGTTCTTGTATTATGCGAACTTTTTCTAAAGACTCTTTCAACAAGTCTGTTCCCTAGGGCCTCACTTCAAATGCATCAAACCAACCGATTGGAGACCTGCATTTCCTCCCATATAGAGTTTCAAATGACGCCATACCAATGCTCGAGTGATAGCTGTTGTTGTAAGAGAACTATGTTAGGGGTAGGAATTTATCCCAATAGCCCCCGAAATATATGAAACAGGCCCGTAGCATATCCTCCAACACTTGAATAGTCCTTTCTGATTGTCCATTTGTCTAAGGATGGAAGGCTGTGCTCATGTCCAACCTGGTGCCCAACTCTACCTGCAAGGTCCTCCAAAAATAAAAGATGAACTGAGTACCTCTATCAGACACAATCAACAGTGGAACCCCGTGCAACCAAATCACTCCCTTCACGTACAACTTAGCTAACTTCTCGGCATTGTAAGTCACTTGGACAGGTAAGAAGTGAGCATACTTGGTCAATCTATCCACAATGACCCAAATAGAGTTGAACTTTTCTATAATCTTTGAAAGACCAACTACAAAGTCCATAACTATCCTCTCCCATTTCTACTGGGGGATAGGCATCCTCTGAAGTACTCCCCCAGGCTTCTGGTGTTCACATTTCACCTGCTGGAAATTCAAACACTGAGCAACATGCTCTACAATATCTCTCTTCATCCTGCCCTACCAATAGTGCTGCTTCAAGTCACGGCACATTTTGGTAACTCCAGGATGAATGGAGTACCTCGAGTTGTGAGCTTATGCCAGAAGAGTCTGAATTAGCTCACCCACTGGGGGAACACACACATGTCCCTTTATTTTCAGAACTCCTTCACCATCTAGAACCTCTTTTCTTAGCTTCTCCCCGTAGAACTTTATCTCTGATCTTACCCAACTTCTCATTCTAAAACTACCTTGCTTTGATTTCTTCCAACAAGGACAATTTAGCTCCATGCTAACTAGTATCCGACCTGCTTCTGTCAAGGATAGCCTCACCAAATTGTTTGCCAGTGTCTAAACTTCCCTGGACATCGATCGCCGAGCAGCTTCTAAGCAAGCTAGACTACCCATACTCATTGCTTTCTGACTCAATGCATCTGCCACCACATTATCTTTTCTAGGATGGTACAAAATGGTGACATCATAATCTTTGAGCAGTTCCATCCACCTCCTCTGACTCAAGTTGAGATCCTTCTGGAAAAACACATACTGTAGGCTGCAATGATCTGTGAACACCTCACAATGAGCCCCGTACAAATAGTGCCTTTAGATTTTCAGAGCGAACACCACCGCTGCTAGCTCTAGGTCATGCGTGGGGTAATTCTTTTCGTGAACCTTCAATTGCCTTGAAGCGTAAACAATGACCTGTCCTTTTTGCATTAACACAACACCCAACCCAGACCGTGAGGCATCACAATAAACAATGAAATTGTCACGCCCCACCTTGAGAGGCATGACTAACACCTAATGCCATACTGGGATCTGGGCTAACCTGACTGGGCATATACACCTCTGGTGCTTACCAATGACTCAAAATCAAGAAAACGAACTGCTATATCTCAGTTGTAAACACAGCCTCGGGTGACAAGGCCCCATAGCAACCTGTAAAGGAAAATAGCTAACCCAACAAACATGACAATAAAGGGATCCTATATGGGCCGACAAAACCACCATGCTATCTAGTTATAACAGAAAGAAAACAGATAGTCATATTCATACCATAGCCGATAAGGCTACTAACTAACTAGCTAAACTAGGCCCCACATGGTCAACATGTAAAATAAGACATACATAGGCCCCACACGGCCAACATGAACAACTAACTAAAGACTATAGTCTGCAAGCCTCCAAGAGCGGAAATATTGGTCGGGATAGAGCCCCGACCTAACCAAAAGCTATACAAATAAAAGACAGTAAACCTCTACAAACTGGAAACTTCGAATGAAAGGAGCTGGCCAATCTGCTGACTTTGAATAGCTGCTAGGAGATCCCGCAATCTGTTTGTCTAAACCTGCAGGCAAGTATGCAGCGCCCCATAGTTGGGCGTCAGTATACTATGTACCGAATATGCAAAATGGTAAATAAGACTAAATAGAAGCTGATTAAGAGCTAAAAGTGAAAAGCAAAAAGGTACAGAAGTTAACCTGTAAGCTTCCTTATCTATAACCTGCATCTAATACATCACTACACTAGTAAGAGCTGAAACTACATGACTATATCTTCGTAAGCTATAACTATCAAGCAAGCATACAAACAAGAACCTAACCTGACCCCATAAGCCTGGAAGGTGCAAACAACACAGAAATAACCTATGGGGACCCCCATAAGCCCTAGCAAGTACAATCCAATCTATATATCCTTAACCAGGTTCTTATGATTCTACTAGTACTATAGCCAACCTACCTGACTTCTGAGTCTGCATCTGAGCCTGCTGGACTCCTATAATAGTGTCTGAGCCTGTTGGGCTCTTATAACTACACCCTGGGCACACAAGGCTCGATGGAGGGTCAGTAATGCCGGTACGATATAAAAAGAGGTCCATACATAGATGGATGCAAATATGGCCTAGGCTTGAATATAGTCCCATTGGACATCACATATCTCCTCTGAGAAACATCATATAGATCCTCTAAGAAACATCATATAGTTCCTCTAAGTGATCAATAGCCCCATAGGAGATGACACAGTTAGCAACCCTGAAGTTAGTAAATAGAAGGCTATCCTAGGTGGGGAGGGGGGTAATCCCAATCGATGTGCTATACTTAAGTCTCAATCTAGTCACTCAATAGGCGTATCTAGTACTCTAGGCCTAACGAGACCACTACTCTCCTCTAGAATGGTCTATATAGCTGCCAACGGGTACACCCCGTGTGCCTACGTCCCGATCATAGAGTCCTGGCAGTGATTATAATCTCTAGCGGTCTAGACAAAATAGGGTGAGGTCTAGAGTGGCTCAAACAATACTTTGAATGCTAGGACAATGATAGCTCATAAGCGAATAGTAAGATCGCAGGAGACCAATTATTTAGTTCCCTCTCTTAGAATGACTGTAGGGCTGCTACCAATCGGACATGCTCCTGAGCAGTCAGCCCTAACCTTCCACAGACAGCTTACTGTAATACTTATCCTGAAGGTAATACTATACTACTATTATTCTAGTCCCTTAGACATTAACTTGGTCTGTTCAAATTTTATATGACTTCCCTGGGCGATTCATAGGCTTGTAGGCAAGTTTATTTGGACCTAACCACTTGTAGAAACCTATACCTAGGTATCTATATGAGTAAGATGGGGCATCGGTCGCCACATCAAACTACTAATAAGGTTCCCTCCTTAGTGTATCAGCTGGTCTATCAGAATTGTAGCAACTAGGATGGTTTCTTACGCGACCTGTATGACAAGCATTAAGTCAACTGGAACTAACGGTCGCTGACAGTAGCCAATCATATGGCAAGCTGTTGCCCAATTCGTTAGGCAACCCTGGTGCCATCAATTCAAGGATAAGCCCACCCTATCTAGGTTCCGTCCCTGGAGGCATCAAGGTATGCCATCGGCCTTTGGGCGAGCTTTACTGACAAAATACATGAGTCAAAATGAAAGTTATACCACCTGGCTATGCCCTATGTTGTCCAACTTACCAAATCATTCCCAACATTTAACTAACCTATGAGGCCTTTTCATGACAACAAAGCATCAAAATTCTACTAATACTGTAAGCAAAAGAACAGGGAAGTCTCTACAATGCTCCTAGCATTAGTCATACTCAACATGCCCTATCTCGATGAGGAATACTATGGTATAATCTCAATTGTCTCATAATAGCTAACCACAACATACATGATCATTATCTACTTCCAGCAAGTAATCACAACATATAGGATCATTATCTACTTCCAGCAGCTAATCACAACATATAGGATCATTATCTACTTTTAAGGACACCGGTTGTATCACTATACGACGAGAAAAAGTTGTCGAAGAGATAAGCCTTAACATACCTCGAATGTCGATTCTCATTCACCCAAACAGTTTTCAATCTGAAGTCAATAATTCCACTCAATTGCAACCTTTACGTTGAGAGAACAAGGCTATTTCAATCGTAGGAGTCGACAAACAACAATATCTTTCAAAAACAATAACTACATTTCAAACTTTATTCAATTCGGCCAGAAGCTTATAAATTACCGAGAGTTTAGAAGGTAGAAATACTTACCTATCACTTGTAGTTGCTTAGGACTCAATTTGAAGTGATTCTGACCATTTTTACTCGGCGGGGTTCCGGTGCTCCGAGCGAATTTTCAAGAAATAACTTCGCAGGGATGCTCCTCGTAGCCCTAAAACTTATTATCTAAGATGAATTTGTGTTTGAATAGAGTTTAACGGTGTAATCTAATGAAAAACGGAGAAAAACCATGTTTATTCTCTTTTCTCTGCTGAGGGGATATCTTTGAATGAAAATAACTCACTCTTAAAACACATATATGTATAGGAGGCGGTGGGGGAGGGTCCACAATGCGTCTCCCATTGCGGAAAGGGACGGGCGTGACGTGCCTCCCAATGCGCCAATAGAGGGGCGCGGTGCAGCTCTCCTTGCGACGTGGGGGTAGCGCAACGCGACACTTGGTGCACCCTGCCTTCGACACCGACCTCCTGCTGGCTAGACTCCGTACTCGCGTGTTCATTCTCTGAGCCCCGACCTCCTGCTCGCTCGACTCCGTACTCATTCGTTCATTCTCCAAGCTCTTCCTTGCATGCATCGTACTCCAAAACTCTCAACATATGTACACACGCATTAGTTAAATGATAGAAATTTATGGGGTGTAACAGAAATCTTTACCTTCCACTCGGTAATGCTAGGATAGGTGCCGTTGTTAACAGAGTCTTGAGCTTTTGGAAACTAGCTTCATATTCCTTCGACCACTGGAAAGGTACATCCTTTTGAGTCAGCTTGACCAGCGCCGAGGCAATGGATGCAAAACCCTTCACGAACTGACGGTAGTAACTGCTAGCCCCACAAAATGTTGAATTTCTGTGATAGTAGTTGGTCTAGCGCAGTTTCTGACCGCCTCCACCTTCTGTGGATCTACTTTTATTCCCTCCCTAGAAACCACATGCCCCAGGAAAGACACCGAATCCAACCAGAATTCACACTTAGAGAATTTGACATATAGCTGTTTCTTCTTCAGCAAACCCAACACTATTCTCAAATGATTCTCATGCTCTTGTTTGGTCTTAGAACTACACCAAGATATCATCAATAAACACAATCACAAAGGAGTCTAAGTAAGGTTTGAAGATACTATTCATCAGACACATGAACGTAGCTGGGGCATTAGTGAGTTCGAACGACATGACCAGAAACTCATAATGCCTATACCTGGTCCGAAAGTTTGTTTTGGGAATATCCTCTGCCTGAATGTTTAGCTGATGATAACCCGAGCTTAAGTCGATCTTTGAAAACACAGTCGCCCCTGTAACTGATCAAACAAATCATCTATTCAAGGAAGAGGGTACTTGTTTCGAATAGTTACCTTGTTCAATCGACGGTAATCAATGAACATCCGCATTTTACCATCCTTCTTTTTCACAAATAAAATCGGAGTGCCCCATGGGGAGACACTCGACCTAATAAATCCTTTACTAAGCAACTCTTGCAACTGTTCCTTGAATTCTCTCAACTCATAAGGTGCCATTTGGTACGGAAGAATAGAAATGGGTCGAGTCCCTGACTCTAAATTTATGTTGAAATTAATATCACGGTGCGGCAGCATGCCAGGAAGATCTGCAGGGAACACCTCTAAAACTCACAAACGACTGGGACCAACTCTATGGAAGGAACCTCAAAATTAGTATCCCGATTATGCGCTAGATATGCTAAACAACCCCTCTCTATCAATTTACGGGCACAAATATAAGAGATGAGTTTCTTAGCATAGGGCTACAATTCCCTTTCAACTCCAACCTGGACAACCCTGGTCTCGATATAGTGATGGTCTTAGCATGACAATCTAGAGTGATATAGTAAGGGGACAACCAGCTCATTTCCAAAATCACATCAAAATCAACTATGTCTAAGATCACCAAATCAGCCTGAGTGTCACAACCCGTGAAATCCACAGAACACACATGACAGACTCTATCAACCGCCATAGAATTCCCAATAGGAGTAGACACATGAATAGGGACAGCAAGCACATCACAAACAAGTTTTAATCCCAAAGCAAAATAAGTAGACACATAAGAAAAAGTAGAATCCAGATCAAACAATGCCGTAGCCACTCGGTCACAAACAAGGATAGTACCTATAATGACGGAGTTTGAAGCCTCTACCTCTGACCTACCAGGGAAAGTATAGAAATAGGCCTGATTACCGTTTGATAACCGCTTCGGTTGGGTTGTGCCACCCCTACCCACACGAGCACCACCTCTACTCTGCTGAGCACCATACCTAATGGCTGGTTGACTACCTCACCTAAGCTGTGGACGATCTCTGTTGAACGCACTGCCTCCTCTTCTGGCAAGGGCCGTAACTCGAGTAGCTAGTCGCGGAATGATTTGTCCATCCTGGCCAAACCTGGAACACCATTTGTGAATGTTTCCATACTACCCACACTCTTGGAATACCTTCTCGATCACTGGCCTCTAAGCCGGAACAACAGAAATAGGATGGGCCCCAAAATCTGAGTGAACAAGTTGAGTACCTCTGATTGAACCTACTGGTCGGGAGTGTTTCCTGATGGGCCTTCGGCTAACACGATTGAATAGGACTCCTAGAGAAACCTTGCGGTATCGGAGTCTTAGCAACAAGGCCATTATAGGAGCCAACACTCTGAGCCTTCTTCTCAGCAATCTTTGCATACCCTTCCTGCTTCACCCCCTCTACATTCTTCACATTCTCTACTACCTCCTGAAAGGTCTTACCTGAGGAGACCATTTAAAGGGCTGATAACTGAAGACCCACATTCAGGACTTTGACAAACTGCCTGATCCTCTCTTCCTATGTGGGCAGTAGGGGTAAAGCATACCTGGATAGTGAATGGAACTGAGCTTCATAAGCTACAACAAAAGAGTTCCCCTACTCATAGTGGTGAACTTATTCCTTCTCCTATCTCTCAAGGTGCAGGGTACATATTTTTATAGAAATGTGGAGTAGAACTGGGTCCAAGTCAACGGTGGCGGCCCTGCTGGTCTACACTCCACAAAATCTCTCCACTAAAGCTTTGTATCACCCATTAGCTGGAAGGTGATGAACTCCACCCCATACTTCTCCATTGCCCCCATTTTGTGGAGCCTCTCATGGAAGTCGATAATAAACTCATATGCGTCCTCCGCCTCAGTACCGTAGAATGTGGGAGGCTTCATCCAGGTGAAACTCCATAACAAGTCATGTTCTTTCCCTATCATCACGGGCCTAACCATCGACCTGGGGAACATGACTGCCTCCGACATGTCATCTATACGAGGAGCCACTGCAGCCACAGGCTGGATCCCTGATTGCTATCCGATAGGAGTTGCTGGCGCTTCCCCATTATCCATGAGGCCACTCAGGAGGTTAAGAACCTGAGTTAGAACCTCGAAGGATGCTGGAGAGACAAGAACCTTTCCCTGCACCGGTACCTCTAGTTCCACCGCCACCCTCTCTTGAACCATATGCGATACTGGAGATTCTAACCTTTCTCTGTCTGGAGCAAGTGCACGAGCCCCTTCTCTGGCTGCGACACGCCTTTACAAGCGTCCTCGATCGCGAACTACTGCTGCTGCTGGCTCGGGTGCTGTGTCTCTATCTCCGTTAGCATGTGTTCTCACCATCTATGAGAGAGGAAATAACAGTTGTTAGATACCAATTTGGATCACTAGATATCAATTGGAATCAAGTAATCGCATGAAAATAGAGAAGAAACGAGTTTTTCTAATGTCCTGTAGCCTCTCGAAGATAAGTTACGGATGTCTTTGCACCGATGTGCGAGAATCTACTAGAACCATCTTAGTGCAATGAGATCGACGAACCTAGAGCTCTGATACAAACTTTGTCACGATCCAATGGACATGATAAACACCCACACTAACCCCTGGTGGGCGAACCAACAATTTTCAATAACTATTCCGACAACAATAACAATCCTATTAAATAAAACTGAACAACAATAATTCCCAAGATTTGAAAATCATTGAACTTGACGTTTAACTACAAGTCTAAGAATATTTAACTAAAAAGAAATAAAAACTGCAACATCCGGAGGAGGGACATCTTTGCCAAAGGAGTACATCCGCCCATTCCGTGCTTCTGCTCACCTTTCCGAGGAATCGCTGCTGACTAAAGGTGGGGATGAGAAGAGCTTCCTGGGTCATATTCTGCACTCAGAAAAGAAGTGCAGGAGTTGGGTCAGTACAAATACGGTACTGGTAGACATCATCAGCCGACCTTACATAATAACATGTAATCAAGGCAACAACAATATAAGATTAGTCTCGAACATCAATACAAGAACAATAACAATTCAAATACACTAGCTTTGCACAGGTGACAATTGGCCTGCTCACTGGATTGGGCCTTTCCGCTGCGGCAAAAGTAGTTCCGTTGCAGCGGTACTGCTCGAGGAAGTAGCTCGACTTAGCTGCACCTTTCATCAATTAACCAATTTTCAATAATTCACACACTCAGGTATCCAATTAGAGGAAACACAAGCTTTTGACACCAATTCGCATCTACTCATCATCACATACGATTTAAGCATTTCATCATAAAGATAACAACATCAACATTAATAATCATCTAATCAATTCACACTTAACCTTTTTACGCCATCCTCAATTAAAGTTACAAGTACATGATTCACAAACTCAACTCTACCACTTTAACACATGCTCATTCCGAAATTGTTAACAAGCTACAAAATTATCAGAAAATAGAACAACGGGTGACATGTGGGGCACACGCCTCCGCGATGTCTCCATAAACTCTCTGTCATCAATATCAATGTACACACATGCTAGAGGGTCTTATTTCTGCTCTTCCAGTCATGACCTGTAGAGGACTTTAGAAATCCATATACTATACCGGTGTGGTACCTACTCCCACTTTTATGCTTGTCCGGATGCTCCTCTGAACACGAGTCGCTCAATCAATATCGCTTGCCCGGATATTTTCTTTAGGGATGATCCTTTCATCTTAGGGTATTATAGATATCCTTAATCATTCTCATCAAGTGAATACAACAAAGTGCATTATTTAAATATACAGGAGTTTGCAATCTACTCCTTAAGTAAATAATCACAAAAACAAAACATCTCATTAACAGGGAATAATATCCTTACTCAACACTTAACACAATTTCATCACAGTTTAATACCACATCATATCCACATTTTTTCAATAGTTTATTCGATAGGAAATTCTCATGCAAGTAATGTCCGAAGACTAATCACATATCATCATTGTACAAAACATACATGCCATTATATAGTGTCTAATCCCTCTAACCATAACCTATCTCAAAGTTGGGTACGAAACGTCAGCTACTCTACTAGAGCCTTTCCCTTTCTCAATGCTTCAGAGAGTTCGAAATCTACAACAACAATGTAGAGTAATTCAGTACTTACTCTTCAAATAAGGTTCTAAATAGATCAAAACCTCCCTTTCAGGGCACTTTAACTATAAAACCCTCCATTTCAACCTAGTTCTAGGTCTCCATTCTTGTCTAACCCATAATTATTAGCAATAAAGTCTTGGGGAACGATTACTATAAAAAACCTTCAATGTAACCAACCCATTAACTCCCCATGATTTAGCCCTAGTCCATCAACCTAGGGTTTCACCGCTTAGAATTCTATAATTAAAAGGTCCCCTAAGATTTTCACAATCAGCGTGAATACGAGCAATGCCATCGCCTACTTGAAGTACGATACCGGTATTTACAATCTTTACTTCGAGAATCAGAACGTTCATTCAATTAAAGAAAACGTATATAAACATAAAACGAAACTCTCATTTCGTTGTCTTTTCTTTCATATTAGATTTCTTCATTCCGGATTTCTCCATTCCCATTAGAGGGGGAAGAAATCAAGAAACTCACCTTAGAATATGAATTCACCGCTCTGGAGAAGGAATCGCCTTCGGACTTTGTTCTTTTGCGTTTTGAAAATAATGAAATATAACCTTAGAATTTTCACTTAAACCCACTTTTTGATTCCCGCCGTCCGCAGCAGCGGTCACATTTCTGCTGCAGCACATACCCTATAGTTGTCAAAAAACTGCTGCAGCGGATCCGATGGTTAATTCTCCGATCTGTTACAATGGGACTCCCACACTCATCACGATCTCTCTACAGCGGACATCCTACTGCTGCAGCTATCCCTCGAACCAATAGCCCCCCCTCCAAAGTCACTTTTTAACACTTAGCTAATTTCACACCTAATTCTACAGATTTTAGCTTTTTCGAGTGTTCTAAGTCCGTTGCCTCCCGTAACGATATGCGGATTGTTACATGAGTGTCTCACTGAAAGACTAAAAAAGACCTCAATGATGCTATGCCAGTATATAATATGTTATGGTAGTATCATTGAATACTGAAATAGACCTCAATGATACCATAATATTACATAGGTATACTGTGATGGTATCATGGAAGGCTGAGGAGTGTCTCATTGAAGAATTGAAGCAGACCTCAATGATACCATGGTAGTATATAAATATATTGTGATGGTATCATGGAGGACTGAGGAGTCTCACTGAAGGATTGAAGCAAACTTTAATGGTACTATACCAATATATAAATATGTTGTAATAGTATCATAGGGGACTGAGAAGTGTTTTACTGAAGGACTGAAGCAAATCTCAACGTTACCATGACATTATATAGATATATTGCAGTGACATCATTGAAGACTGAGAAGGTTCTCATTGAAAGACCGAAGAAAATTTAATGATATCATGCTAGTATATAGATATATTATCAGCATGATGTTAGCCCGAAAAAGAACAAACAAAATATGATATTTTGTGTAATTATTTTTTGGTGCATCAAAGTAAAGGGGCATTCTCATGTAAATATTTTACTTTTTATGGACAACTATGTAAGTTTCCCAAAGGAAAAAAGTTGAATTATGATTCATTATTTGATCAGATATATTTTGACCCAAGCAAAATTTAGGTGAATTGGATCTTAAACCAATAATTAATTTGATCCGTTTGAATTTGACCTAACATGTATAAGATAGGTATA
>JACEIK010004844.1:72162-116376 GCA_018107945.1 Datura stramonium
CTATTGTGTAGCTATTGTATATTCATTTGTGCAATGTGTATAATTATAAGTCATAAATGTATACGTCAAAAGTGATATTACCTTCATTCAAAGCATTTTGATATATATAACTAGGTCTGTATACATATTGTCAATTGTGTGTAAATAATATCATGCTGCGTACACATTCTAATATTATATATTCAAAATATCATAAAACTTCACTTTCTACATACTTCCTCTTTTGAAAGTTATGGCTCTATTTGTGATGGTTAACATGGTTGAAATCTTTTTTTTCTTCTTTTTTTTTGAATTTGTTTCAGGATCTTTTTCTTTGATTTGAATATCGAGGTGATCTTGCATGTGGTGAAATTAATGTTGTAGGTGGAGAGTCTTGAAAATCAGAATCATTACCCGATTCTTGACAAGTTCCTTTGAAGAACTACTATTACCCATTAAATTTACAATAACAGAAAAAAATATTTTATAAAAGTTTTACTCCCAACTATAAGATAAAGAACCCTAAAACCCCTTAGAAAAAATTACAGACAATCGATATAAAATTTTTTTGGTGTAATTTGAGTTACGTATTCATTGTTTTTATTGATCTCTAATGGAGATATTTTAGGGAGAAAGATAAAAATTATAAAATTTGAAAGAGAGAGAAGGAAGAGGGAAGAGAGAGAAGAAAGAGTGGACATTGAAAATAATACTATGAAAAAATTATAAAAAATCATTCATTTATGCATAATTTTTAGGCAATTATTTTGGGTCAGCGGATGCCAGTAAAAATGACCCAATAAGTATTAAAGTGTTAATTTGTGCTCTACAAACTAAAATTGAGTTAATAATTATCAATTAAATATGTAAAATAACATACTATGCCATTTTAAAAAAAATAAAATTTGAGGTTTTGACCTGCTAATTAGACCCCAATTAAAATTCCAATTACATATTTTGATCCATTAGCTTATGGATAATCAAATTTTCTAGATTGTTGATTTGACTAATTTGAATCGAAGGTTGACTTTCTACTGATTTTGGTCTTGATTTATCCGAAAATTATAAAAATAGTTATCCCAACCTAAATTGAACATGTTATTTGATATTTTGCATAAATTAAAGCTATTGGATACCGTCTTGGTCGATTCGGACATTTCAAGTGAAGTAGACTTGACGATTTCGAGGTAAGTGAGATTTTTAACTTCTCGAGTGCTTGAATTTTCAAAAGTATATTTTAGAACTTGCATAATCACTTTATAATACCTAGAATATTATGGGACGAATGCATATCTAGGATATGATATTGATTTCTCAGCTTATATGCTTTGTATAAAAGTACTTTTCTTTTATAGTTGATTTTATCAAACATGTTCTTTATACATTTTGATAAATAAACATAGTATGTGTCCTTTATATATGTGGTTAAGTATCATAACATGACTTTGTATGTATAATTGATAGTGATTTACCTCATTGTTTTTCTGCTTTTGATTTATTAAAAAGTGTTTCTAGCATCATATCGGTTGTGGATGGTATAATACTACACACTATTTAATTTCCACTTTTGTCGACGATCTGCTGCAACACACAGTTAGTTGGGCAGGATATGAAGAAAGTGTTTACTATGAATAATCTACTAGGACGCATAGTTTAACTCAAGTAAGGTAGAACTCTATGGACGGATTGTTATGACACAAAAAGGCCTCTAAATGTAAGGTGATAGTGAATTGTGACGTGTATATTCATTTATACATGCATAATTATATGATGTAAGTGTTAAATCTTGAGCATAGCATGCATTGGATCTTCGAGATATGCTTCATGGAGTACGACAGGGGCTCGGGTCAGTGATCTTACTAGATGTTAGCTCACCATATCATTTATTTCTCTATGCAGATCCATTTTCTATTAGAGTTGTTAGTCATCCTAGATCATCTTCGTGACAGTTTTAGATTTTCAGTTAATGTGAGCCAACCATATTTCTTCATGGTGATGACTTATATATTCTTATATATTTCTCTATCTTAGCTTTTGACCTAAGTTCCAGAGTTGTATTTAGTGTTAACTAGGTGCTTCTTGACTTGATAATTAGGAATTTGAGCATATTTTGACAACATTTTACTTATATTTTCTTCAGCTACTAGATATATCATATTGGAGACTTATAAATGCTTTTGGTATTATTTTAATTCTGAACTGTGGTAATTAAGAAGTATGAAGATCACCTTTTTTGGATAGTGGCACTTTAGGTTCCTATTATGATTTACGAATTTGATTCGTGACAAATTTGATATATCATAACCTAATTTTTGAAGTCTTGTTATTTAAGGAGTTAATAATTTTAGTAGAGTATCAATTATGAGCCATGACCCCCACATCTTAGCCTTGTACAACTTATGCCTCCATGTTGCCAGCCACGCCATAGAGCTCTCTCACTCCATTTGACGAAGTCTTAAGGGATAGGACACACGTTTAGTGACTTCCTCAACAACCTCTATAAAGATCAGGGAGAGAATATATGCCCTAATGGTTGAAACATATAATTCAACGAACTAACTAAAGACCTATAAGCTAGCCGTGAACTTCAAGCTCCTAGTCTACTATATATACCAGACGAGGGACAAGCTTCAAGTGGCATTCAACCATCTTCAAGAATACTCAACAATCAATATTACTTTTCTTTGTCCAATATATTTGTGTACGCGGAAAAAACATTGTATTTCCCTTTCTGATAGCTCCCTTTAGAGAATATAACTTGTTATTAGTGACTTAGTTAGACTCAAGAGGAGGGGGGAGGTGAATTGAGTATATACCTGCCTTTCTTTTTTTTTTTTCGCTTTAAAACTTAAGTTACTTTTTTTTCTAAGTTCTAGGGAACACACACGATTACTGTTCCTTTGACTGTTATCTTTTAGTGAGTAGAAAAGAAATTGTGCAGTAGGTAAATAGTAGACACCAGATTTATACATGAAAAATCATCTAGACTTGAATGGATCTAAAAACACGACCTACTTCCTAGTAGGATTTCAATTCACTTTTACTAAAAAACACCAAACCAATTTATGGAATATCCCCTGTAATTGAATGGATCTACCCTTAATCACTTACAAAGTTTCTAACTTGTTCTAAACTATGCTTAGCTTAAAATAGAAAAACTACCAAACTAAATGAAAGCTTGACTAAAATAGACTCTATTTACTACTTCAAGCCTAATCTATTTCATTCACTTAAGAGTTAACTCAAGAGATAGTCTGTAGCAGTCAACTAAATAGATTAGGAAACTATCTCGAGCACTATCAACTCTCCATAGTTTTTAGACTTGATTACCCATTTAAGATCAGAACCAGTGGGATGCTGAAGGTATTTTTCTAAATGAGTTCAGCTTTCCATCGTGCTTGCTTCTCTTTTATAGGATACTAGTGTGCTGATCCTTTTTGAATCCAACTAGAATAAGATGTCTTCTAGATATCAACTGAGAGTTCTTTCCTTATATGATTTGGATTTATAGAGTCCTTGTTGAACTCTGCTTCCTTTTACTTGTAGCTTAGAGCACAAAAAAAAAACTTTTCAAAGTGATTAGAAATAACTATCTATGATTATCCGTTCCAACAAATTAGTTATTGCTAGTTACTTTCCTAAAATGTCGCAAACATATTTTACTATATCTTTATCAAAATCATACTTAACATATTCCTCCTTTTTGATGATGATAAATAAAATATATTTGCATCATGTTCAGACATACTTATTTATTTACAGACCATCTTGATCAACCAATGCAACTCATACCCCTAAGCATATTTCAAAAAATTCTCCCTTTTGGCATCAGGAAAAAGGAATACAGAAATGAAATGCAACAGAGGACAAACATACAATTAGGTCACCACCATTTGGGTAAGTATAAAAAACAACACAATTCAAGTAAATACACAAAATAATATAATGATATTGGCCATCCTCATGATCACAGAAAAGAGTTTAAACATAATAAAATAAGAAGAGATGGCAGATAGGTACAACCCAAAAACATATTAAAAAACATATAATGTTCAGAACAAAGAGAGTTAAACAAAGGTATTAGCAGGGGTAGGAGGAGAAGATTGGACAGGTGGAGAAGAAGGTTGTGCAGGCTGAGAGAGTCCCCAAATTAGGTTCACCAGGTCATTATGACAGGAAGTGGAAACCTCCTGATTTAGAGAAAGTTGACTCCGAAGAACATCATTATCCAATATCAATTGCTCATTCTCCAAGAGGACTCTGGTCATATTCAAGGGAACCGAGGAGGTGTCAGTACCAAGTCCAGCAGATCATCTCCCTATCAAGAAGCTCGACAATAGTCAAATGAAGGTACGACACCGTATCACTTCGTTCTTGATGGGTACAAGATTTTTTATCACAAAGGCAAAGAGAAGCTTGTGATAGGTAGACATAAATTTGTTAGTAACCTTGGAGTCTGATGACTTAGAGGGATTCTCAGAGCACTTTCAAACAACATCTAGTGGTTTTAGATGTATATGTAGATTAGGCCACCTATTCTTCTAACACATAGAAAAACCTTCACAGGGAACACCTAAGAGGGAACCTAGTTTATGCATATCAAACACAAAATTCCTGCCTACCCTGCTAGTGATACAACCACTAGACATAGAGAAATGACAAAAAAACTCAACAATTTCCAGACGAGCACTTATAGTATCCTTATCAGAAAACAATAGATTCCAATCCTTAGCAGAGATCTTGGATAGTAGAACAATCAAACAAGAGTTAGGAGAATGAAGTACCATATTACCCTTAATGAGTTGCCTCTCAGCGAAATCTTTCACTTTGATTTTTTTCTTTATCACAGATTTCGATCGAGAGGTGAAGGTAAACCCACCTTGAGATTTTCAACAGGCTCTGGTTCAAGATGTTGGACCAAGAACATATGGGGATTTGGGTCCACTATCAAGAGTTGGAGAAGAAGCTACAACATGCTTGCGAACACCCTTTTTAAGAGCAACAAGGGTTACTTGATCATCCAAGCTATCAGAGTCAGAGAGAGAGTCAATATTTCATGACCCGAGCATAGACTCTGGACGCGACACGAGATCTAGAATGACAATTGGATCCAAGCTAACCCATGGTACATCCATAACATAGACATGAGCATACACTAAGTGAAATAAAGCATAATTCACAACACAAATGGAAGTCTAAGATATCATAAGCATGAATGGGGACCACTAGTCAATACCGTTGAACATCTAAACATAACTGTGTGAAAAGCCTCTAGTCATAGGATGAATTATTGGGAAAATCCCCCAACTAACTCGGCTAATTTTGAAAACTGAAAGACATAAAAGAAGAACATAAAGCTAAACTAACCCTAGATGATGAGGGGAGCTTCCGGTTCTGTCGGTGCTTGAAATAATTTTTTCTTCTCCATATTACTATATCTCTAGAGAATCACCTAAAGATGAGACTGGGCTGAATCGGAGTGGGAACGAATCTAACGTCGGGGCTGAGGCTGATCACCCAAAACTATATCATGAAATAATATAGCATAAATGTATGCGGTCAGTACTTTGAATATACTGAGTATGTAGGATAAGTAAAACATGATAGTAAAACAGTAAACTGAAATCATGAGTATGAGATAGTCTAAAACATGAGATTCTGATCATAAACTAGATATAATGGCTCAAGGTTTTCAAAACTGAATCACAAAGCTGTACATGACTAAAATAATAAGTACAATATCATAAAGTGTATATTGATAGAAAATATCATAATTCATAATATCGTGAAGCATAAACATGAACATGTCTAGAAAATTATGGAATAGTGGGAGATTCTCGTAATCGACATACACCAAGCGAGCATATATGGAGCCCAACTTGTAACCCTAGCTAGGAGATGCGCTCCTACTTTGCCAAGGGTAAGAACCATGAAGACATGATATCACTCATAGGCCCCTTCGGATATGAGAAACACTCTCATGGAGGACCCCATTATGGCTACGACGGCATGTAGTTTTGAGACCTGCACTGAAACTCCAGTCTACTCGATGTTAAATACTACTCCCAAAATATATATAGTGCTCATATCATAATTATGGAACATACTTGGTTTTGAATGGACTATTTTAAATCATGAAATTCATAAATATCTTTACATATATGAACTAGCCATGAAAATAATGCTGAGAATTTAGCCATGATAGCTAAGCTTCATGAAATTCATGCATACTTGAATAATTCATCATAAATTGAAAATAGATTCATAAGATTTTTTAATAGATATCATGCAATTATAATCATAAAACATAGGTTAGATCATGAGAGAGTCAAAATCATAAGAGATTATGGAGTTTTTCATCAAATTGGGCCTAACCCTAGAAATTCATAAAAATCATAATTTGGAGGCTTGAATTCATGTAATTGAGATTGGAGCGGGTATGAGGGTGGAAGGAATAACCCATTCATAACCTCATATACCTAGTCTTTGATGGATGCTTATTTAGAATTGATACCCAAGAGAGTTGAGAAGAGGAAGAACCCTAATTGCTTAAGAGCCTTGAGAGGTTTGATCTTCAATCTACGGTGTTTGGGAAAGGAATGAGAGTTTAGGATTAGGTTAGCCCTTAAATACTCCCTTTAGAAAACTCAAAATAACCTCATTTAGGAGTTAAAAGCATAGGAAGTTATGAAAATACCGCTAGGAAATCACACTTAAAAACTGCCTGCCTGTCATCACGACTCACACCATGAGTCATTGGTTGTTACCACGACTCGTGGTGACCAGTCATTACAAGCCGGGCCTGATTTTTACCTCTCTGATCTTCATACAATGAACATCCATGATGACTCATTACTGGATGCCATTATTCATTCTATGACTTGGGTTCAATTGATTCATATTGCATCTTTTCTGATCTTCCACCTACAACTCCTTATGACGACTCACTATATGACATCAAGGGTCGTTACTTGACTCGTTACATCAGGACCCTATCTACATATGGGAACAATGACTCATGACCACGATTCATACCATCCTACCACAACTTATGGTGAGGACTCATGGTCTAGGGGATGAAACTTACGAGGCTAACCATGACTTTCCTAACAACTCATCAAGTCATACCACAACTCGTGTGATGAGTCGTTCTGAGAAATTTTAGATTTTCCTACTTGTTCATACTCCATATCTAGGGTCTAGTCTTAAAGACTTTTGAGGTGCTGCATTATCTCCCATTTGAGAATAATCATCCTCGAATAGAGACTAGTAAAGCTGAAATGATAGGGAAAGAGATGCAATACCAAAATTAAAAGCTATAAACTGAATACTAGAGGAGTGACTAACTCCGAATTGAGATACATGACTGAACTAAATTCATGAAATATTCCGTCACGACTTGAGTCTACACTCTTGATGCGACACGATGCTTAGAGCCACAAGTGACCCTAAGCTAACCCATGGCATGGCATAACACTCCTATAAATAAACTGAGAGGAAGCTGAATGAAATTATGGAACAACTATTTTTAAGTAGTGAAATAACTTGAGTTAAGTAAATAAATATGGAATCTCACAGTTAAAACATAAAGCTAGCATACTAACTCATGAGTATTTGTCTGAAAGCCTCTGCTAACTGATAAGTTGCTGGAACAAGTTCCCAACTAACTCTAAACATCTGAAACTGAAAATAAGACTAAGGACATATAACATAAACATAACCCTAGCCCCGAATGATGAGGACTCACTAACTATCCGTTGATCAGGAACTGGAACGTGTCTAATTGTGGGCCTGAATCTGAGTACCTGAACCTATATCATAAAAAAATATAACACAAGAAGTATGTAGTCAGTATTTTAAATGTACTGACTATATGAGATATGCAAGTGAGATAGATAAAACACATTGATAATCTGAAAAGATGTACTGAAATGCATATCTAAATTGAAGTACCATGACCCTTACTAATATACATAAATATTGATATGAAATAGTAGTATGAATATACATAACAAAAGTACAAGTAAAACTAATTTAAGGGTCATTTACATGTACTAAAAAACTGAGTCTGTAATTATGACTGAGACTATAACTATAATGAATGATGGGAGAGTTTATTAATCGGCATATAACCACGTGAGCTAAACGTGTATACGCCCCATTGATAGGACCCAATATACCTTTCCAAGGTATAAAGGCATGAATGATGTGATCACTAAAACTAATGCCCACTCGAGTTAATAACCTATGATGGCACGTAGTTTTGGGACCTGGGTGCACTAAACCCTGATCCAACTCGGTGCTATGTATTACCCCCAATTGATAAATTTACTAATAATTTGCTGATAACTTAAAAACTAGTGCTCTTAAGACTAAGTCAGAAACTACTTTATTTGAACGTATTTTGAGAGTCTAAAGAACCTGAAATTACTGTTTATGCTGTCAACATCTGTATACTAAAATCATGATAGAATCATATATACTAACATATGAATTCATGCTAAACTCAATGCCATATAGATATGATACACACACACACATATAACTGAACTTGAATCATGCTATAATTTAACATGAAAGTATCATATGTAACTGAATTGTAAAACCATGAATGCCATGTACTAGGAATCACAGGAGACTTGAGAACATTAAAGTAATAAGGGAACTCAAAAATGGAATGAGAACTCTAAGGCATGATTTTTCTATAGGACTTGAGATGTCAACATTTTCTGAAAAACTTTCAGGACACAATGGTGAAAGGGCAACCTTTGTTGGAATCCCACATACCTTATCCTTAGCCTCACAGCTATCTACACAAAGCCAGAATCCTTTTATAATGCCAATATGCAATAGTTATATGGATAGGGACTACAATCAATAGCTTAATGATGAAAGTCAAGTCATAAAGGCATTTTATTTAACACCACGGGGCATAGGAAATTCAAGCCTCTTATGAGTGGGGTGTCCTAACACTCACCTCTTTCTATAGTGCCTTAACAACAAGCATATCCATTACGAGTCCAACCAAGACAACCACATCCATCCTCAACACCAAAATAGTCCCATAAATCCTAACCCTAGGTCATCATATGAACTCATGGCTACCTAGCACCGTCCCATGAGTCCTGACCTTAGAATACGCATGTAAGGTTTTGGTAGAGTTACGTACCTTGGAGGAAAGAGGGGTGGTCTAACTTTCAAGTTTTGGAACTCAATGGTTGTTCTTGAGCTTGAGAGATGAGATGTTCTCAATGATTCCTAGGATTTTGCATCAAGAATCGCCTTAGAACCTGATATGCTGTAAGTTTATAGTACTTTTGACGCTTAAAACTGAGAAAATAACATGGACTTAGGAATGTTTATACGGATATGAGGTGCTTTTACTTTATTTTCAGGAAAAATAGGTGTTGGAGAAAAAATGTACAAAAGATGCATTGAAGTGCAGAAAATCAACCTAGGACCAATATCAGTACGAGCCGTACCTAGATTGTACGATTCATACTGAGACTCGTGGAAAACCTCAGAAGGCTGAAATAATGTGAAGGCAGAGTATGACTCTCAGTACGAGCAGTAACTGGAGTCATGGAAAACTTCAGAGAAAATTTGCACAAGTAGTCTCTTGGTATGGCTAGAACCCTCAAATCGTAACATCTACTTAAGACCTGTACCATGATCTGTGGGGAGATTCAGTGATTCTTAAAGACCTGGTAAAACTCAGATGCAACAAGCAATTACAGGTCATAGGAGCAAGGTACGAGGCGTACCACAACACTCGAAGAAAAATTCAGAAGATGTCAAAGTTCTTAGAGTCAAGCCACAGATGGATTGTACAACTCGTAGGACCATGGTACGAGTCTACCAGTTGCCAACACTTAGTCAATTCTGCAGCAACCATGGAATACAAGAGCCTGGTACGACCCTTATAATCCTGTTACGGGTCGTATGATCAGTCTAGGATGAGTCGGCGCCTGATATGAAAATTTCCCTGTTAGCCTAGGAAAAGGTTTCTGATATTTGTACAAATACCTTTTATGTTTGTTTTAGTGAGAGGGGAGTAGACATGTGATTACGTTGAGAGAACTATTGTTTGTGAATTATTATCAAGTTTTGGAGAGCAATTCCTGAGATCAACACTTGGTCTTATCAATTGTTCTTGATTTTGTTCATCAATATTCAAAGTAGGTTTTCTTCCAATTATTGGTATTTAATTATGTGTTTGCCTATAAATGCTAATTACAATCTTACAATCATGACAGGCTAAAACCTCCATAACAAGGGTTGTGGGAACCATGGTGGATTAAAAAAATAGAGTTATACAAAGTGATTCAAAACCAATGCTAAACGCTTGTATTGTATTCTCTTCATATTTAAATATTTCTTAATGGTGCACAACGTTAAGACTTTCCCGAATTCTTAACTTTCTTGAACCTAGAGAAGTAGAGAATAGGAAAAGAGAATCACAAAAAAGCCTTGGATTTTATGATCATTGTATAACTTGAGCTACGGTCGCAGGAAATTTAATTTTGGACATATTGATAAGGGTTATGTCACGCCCCGCCTTGAGAGGCATGACTGACATCTGGTGCCCTACTAGGATCTGGACTGCTGGACTACTGAGCCGAGCCTAAGCACTTCGCTGCCAGCCTGGCTCTACCGATTTATGAAAAATCTAGGCTATATAACGACCGTAAATATAGCCTCCTATTGAAAAGGCCTATAGCTACCTGTAGGAATAGAATGCTACCTGCAACAACTTAACATAAGGGAACCTATGTGGGCCGACAAGGCCATCATGCTTACTAGTTCATCCGAGAAATGAAACAAGTACCAAGCTGGCTATGTGACCGACAAGGTCACCACTACCAACCGAATAAGGCCCCACATGACCGCCGCATACAACTGAAACACACAAATGGCCCCAAACGGTCACGCCTAACCACAAAGGGAATATATACAATCTACAAGCCTCTAAGAATAGCAAGATGGCCTGACAGGCCCCGGCCTACCCATCAAATAAAAGGGGAAGTCAACCTTGTCTTTCTCGAGCTCCGGATGAAAGGAGCCGAAGGCGCCGTACGCTGGCTGAACTATGAGGGATCTGCGGCTCCGTCTATGAGTACCTGCAGGGTAATGCAAGGTCTCAACGGCGTCGCACCGCTGCACCGAGTATGCAGCACAAATGAAAGTACCGAATGTAAATAATAAACCGATAGAACCGAAGTAATAAGGAAACAAACATTGTAACCGACTGGAAATGTGAATTCAAAGACTGTCCTTAACTACACTAAAAGAGCAGAGTCGCACTGTAACGTGGCATTCTACCTGCCTATCCATCTATATCTAGCATAACATAGCACATGAACCTTACCTCGCCCCCATAAGCCGAAGGTACAATCATCACAATCTGTACCCTTACCCCGGTCATCCCATCCCCTAGTAACTATAAGCATCCTCGCCAGTTCCCGTGGCGTACCTTGGGCCCGCGAGCCTCGACTATAATCAGACCTCGAAGTTCGGGAGCACCTCAAATCAACATCCCGAGCCAAGCGCCGCACTAGGGTGTACATAAAAGCCGACTAAGGCATAATATGGGGAAACCGACATCCCATCTTCGTTCCTAGCGGACAGCATGCCACTCCGTATTTACGTATCCTCGCCCTTCGGCGGACGAGTCGAGCACTATCAACCCCGGGGCGGTCATGCGCCAGGTAATCCAGCCCGAAACAACACAAGCAAGTCTCAACTGATAATAATACCGCATACAATACATGCCTAAACTGGTACACATCGTATATATATATATATATATATATATATATATATATATATTCTTCCAGATATGCCGTACTAAACATGGTACTGAAACAAGATATAATATTGTTGGAATATTCTACTGAGAATCATGTTATTCAACTAAGTTCTATGCTAAATACGAGTTAATATTTCTAATGTGCATTACTAAATTCATACTGAACATAATATACGGCTTCTGAAATATTCTACAGGAATTTGTACCATTTTACTATATTAGAACTACTAGCTTGTCGAAAGAAACCGGCTTTACATACCTTAACTGCCGGCTTCCTGATTAACTGGCGTAGCTCGGCTAATATTCAGCTATTTCTCCAACTGTATTCATATTCACGAAGGAATAGAATTAATTATACTATTGTTTTGGAGAGAAACCATACTTACGAATATATTTACTGCCTATTCTTCGACTTATCGAAGAGCAGCCAAAAACTCGCAATTTCTCGAGAGTCTAGAAGGGAGAAATACTTACTTTAATGCTGAGAGTGTATTAACACTAGTTTAGAGCAATTCCAATCACTTTGACTCAGTGGGTCGCCGCTTCACTGGACGATTCTCATGAAACTAACTCCGTAGGAATGCTCCCTACAGCTTTATACTTCGGTACCCGAAGTTAATTTGAGTTTGGACTGCGTTTGATGGCGTAATCGGACGGAAATCTACGTTAACCCTTCGTCCTCTCTGTTTTCTGGTCATTTTAACTGAAAATAATATAAGAAATGACTTAAAAACGAAGTGGGAGGCCTTATATACTTGGGGCCTTTAAGTCGCATTTGTCGAATGCGACTTATAAGTTGCATTTGCCTTGCGACGCTCCGACTTGGCGCTTGTCCGATCTCTCCCCGGGCCCTTTTCTCGCACGTATGACATTTTAAAACTCTTAACCAATATGCGAATAGGCCAACTAAGTGTCAAGAACTTATGGGGTGTAACAGGTTAGTTTGAAATCACTCATGAGACCTGACCCGGTGGTTGAGTATAATCATTCGATAGGGACGAACCAATTGTTTGGATAAACCCTAGTTATTAGTTCTACAAGTAAGCATTGATATTGATCATGTGTGTATACCCGAAGTAGTTATGAACCCATGGGGAACACTTACCCTAGTTATTTGCAAATCTTGATAACAACCATAATTGTGATCTTGTTTGATTATTGTTTTTCTTTAACCCCCCCAATTTGGAGATAACTTACCAACAAGTTGAAGTATCGGCATTAGTCTAGATCTTACCTTATTCCTTGTGGGTTCGACCCCAATCTCTTTTTTGGGTTCTTTATTGAAAATGTCCTCTTCATACTTTTCCAAGAAGTATGAGTTTGAGCATTATCAAAAAGTGGCGTCGTTGCTGGGGAATACGGCTAAGATTAGATTAATTGCTTATATTTAACTTTTGGTTGTTATTTCCTTAATTATAATTTCTTTTTATTTTTGGACACCCACAAGTTGTCGCTTGGTAAATTCCAAGTACTCAACAGAGTGGAAACCCCCTGATTCCTTTGGATCTCGAACTTAAAAGAACACCACGAAGGATGGAGAACCAAGTGACAGAGATGCCCATCTTGCTGAAGAAGCTAGGTGAGCTGAGCTAGCTCGGCAAGCTACACTTCAGGAAGCCGATGATGCTCGAGATGAGGTTGTCATCGCTGGTCACCATGGAAGAGGAAACAAAGGCTATAGACATGCCCCTCAATTCTTTGATGAGGATGACCCAAACATTGATGAAGTCGGGTCAATCAGAGCTATTATACCACCATATTTGCCTACTCGGGCAAAATTTGACTCACTAGCACCATAATTCAATTGTTGAACATGAAGGGGGTGTTTAGTGATCAATGCAGCTAATGATGGTGACCTACACTTAATGAAATTTGTTGGAATATACAAGACATACAGGCTGCCCGGACTCAGACATGACGCAATAAGGAGAAGACTCTTCCCATTCTCTCTATATGGGGAAACTACTTTATGGTTATCAGAGTTGCCCAACGACTCCACTACCAACCGGAGGGAGCTCAAACAAGCATTTCTAGAAAGATTCTTTCCACCCTATAGGATGCTGCAACTTAAGGATGAAATATATAATTTCTGACAATTGAAGATAGAGGCACTTCATGAAACCTGGTTGAGATTCAAGAAGAAGTTGACCAAGTGCCTAAAACCTAAAATTCTGATGATAGTCTGTTGGAGATGTTCTGTAGATCACTAAATAACAGTACTAAAGCTGTAGCAGACACAGTGGCGGGAGGAGCACTAATGAGCCACACCTGGGAGAAAGCTTTCACTATTCTAGATAGACTGACGAAAACAAACAGAGCATGACACACAGGGGAAGCAGAAGCAGCTGCTGGTACATATGCTGTTGGTTTGACTGCAGACCAACGAAGGAAGGAGGAAGAACGTGGCCAGGAATGCCTATATGTGCACATCATTAGACCTGCTCACGAAGCATATCATGGGCGCTGGAGCCAGAAAAGTTAATGCAGTGGGAACACAGGGGAAGGAACCAAGGCATGAGCACTCAAATTTCGAGGAGGAGGCAAACTTCTTGGACAACCAAGTGGCGGGTTTCTGAGCCAACGCCCAAGGGTCTGGACAAGACACTTTGTGCCAAGGTTCTAGAAACCAAGGTCGGAACTAATACAGAGACAATTACAACTGGAATGGCTACAGAGACAGAAGCCGAGGTCATGAGCGAGAGAGAGAATGGAGAAGGAATAACAGTTACCACAATGATCGAGCAAAATTGTACGTGCCTCTAAATTCACGTGAAGGGAGGCTGGACAGTCAAAGTTGGAGAGCATGATGCCTGAGATGCTAAAGAAGGTTAGATCAACAGATGATCAGTTGAAAGACATCCGTGGAGATATATCTAGCATGGGTCAGAGTTGAGTCACATGACACGAATATCAAGTAGATTGAACAACAACTGGGTCAACTGTCAACATCAATGAACCCTAGGCAAAAGGGTACACTACCTAGTAACACAGTCCAAAATCTGAAGAATGATGGTCACTGTATGGCTGTGATGACTAGGAGTGGAAAAACCATGGTTGATCCCCCTTTGCCATGTAGTTGAGCTTCAAAGAAAGAAATAAAGCATAATTGATGATGAGGAAGAGGTTGCTGAGAATGAGCATAATAATGATGCTAAGTTAACTGAGGCTCTAGTTGTTGAGAAGTAGCTTGAGGATGAACAAGAAGAGAAACAAGGGGCTACACAGATTTATAAGGCTATCCCACGACCATTGCCACCGTTCCCTCAAAGAATAAAGAAGAAGGCAGAGAATGGTAAATTTTAGAAATTCCTGTCAATGCTAAAACAATTATCCGTGAACATACCATTGGTCGAGGCATTAGAGTAGATGCTGGGATACAAATTTTTATAGGAGAACAAAATGAAGCTAATTTACAGCTCTTGTCATATATCTATAATGGCTTCCAATAATTATGAATATATAGTGAATTTTTTTGCGCAAGCCATACATATTGCGTTAACAATAATGGGGGGAAACCAAGTTTATGAAGGACCTTATTACTAAGAAAAGGACCGTGAGCTATGAGCCTGTGGATAACGTGCATCATTGTAGCACTATAGCTTCACAGGTCTTTTCCTAGAAGAATGAGGATCCAGGTGCCTTCACCATTCCATGTACAATTGGTGATGTTGAGTTCGCGAGGGCACTCTGCGAGTTGGGAGTAAGCATCATTCTGATGCCTTTAGGTGTGTTTAAGCAGTTGGGCTTGGGATGTTACACCCCGTAAGTTTCTAATGTTTAAACGATCTATTCATACATTGGTTGAGAGTTTTAGAATGCAATACATGCGATAAAAGGGCCCGGGGAAAGGTTGAACGAGCACAGAGTCGGGACTGCGCGGGAGAAGGTCGGGCCAACTGCCCAAAGGGGAAACGTGGCACGGACCCCCTCCCTCCGCGTTGGGCTCTGTGGAACGCCCGTAAAATGGCGCGTTGGATTTCGTGCCATGTTGCCCTGTCCACCGCCTCAAGTATATATATGTCCCCTCCTTGGATTTTATTTCATTTAAACATATATACGGTCAGACCTAAGGGAGTACGAAGAAACTGAGTTAAAATCCTCCGTTTACGCTACGAAACGCTGGTCGATTTCAAATTAACTTCGGGTATTGAAGTATAAGGCTGCAGGGAGTATTTCTACGGAGTTAGTTTCGTAAAATTCGCCCGACGAATCGTAGCCCCGCCGAGCTAAGGTTGTTGGAATTTCTTCAAACAAGTGTCAATACGATCACAAGCTTAAAATAAGCATTTCTCCCTTCTAGATTCTCGAGAAATTACGAGTTTTTGACTGTGTTTCGTCAAGTTGAAATATAGTTAATATTTATATATATAGTTATCGATTTCTTCGAATTTAGAATTGAAATTAGCCTCATTCTTCCAATAATGCGATTGCAGTTGAGAAGAGCAGTTGAATACGAGCTGAAACTCGCTAGTTAATTAGTAATCGGCGAACGAGGTATGTTAAGGCAATTTCCTTCAGTAAGTTAGTTTCTATAGCATCAAAATTTAGTTTAAATCCCGATAAGACAATCAGAAGTATGTTAATCATGAATAGTTTTTGTTATTAGCTGAGACTAGTAATCCGCGCATTGTTTGGGATTTGATTCGCCTATATAGCCCTCTATGACCGAACCTAGGGTTATTAGCTGTGTCGATGCCCGCCAGGAGCGAGATGACGTCGCTTCAGCAAGAGCGGCATGCTATCCACGAAGGACGAAGATGGGGTCCCAGGTCCTCATAGAGTCCATTCCATGGATGGACTATTATACATATGCCGTATCGGCACCACACCCCCACCGAGCCTGGTGCCCCGGGTGCAGATATCCGGAGTCCACTGGACACAGACACAACTACAGTCAGGGGCCGAGTGGGCTCAGTTGTAGACCAAGGGGACTGGTAGGACGACTATAGTTACCAGTATGACCCATTATGACCTTAATAGGGGTATATTGATTGACGTGTACTCACCAGGGCTTATGGGGGCTCCGGATGGATTGTTTTGTGCTGGTTGTACCTTCCAGCTTATGGGGGCCAAGTAAGGTTCTTGTTTGCTTTAGTTATTGATAGACTAAATAATAGAGAGCCCAGCTATTTAGGTATGACTTCTACTCCTTTTATTTCAGTTACTTCAAGCTCTATCTTTTATATGTAGTCATTTACAGTTATTGCCTTAAATACTCGGTACACGTTGTACTGACACCCTTAATGGGGCGCTGCATTACTTCCTGCAGGTACGGATAGACGAGGAGCAGGTCTCTCGTAGCTTTCGGACGTGTCACCAGAGTAGTTTGATCCTTTCTTCCGGAGCTTGTAGATAGAAGGTTTACTTCTTTTGATTGTACAGTTCATTGGTAGGTCAGGGCCCTGTCCTGACCATCATATTACTCCTAGAGGCTTGCAGATTGTTTTTTCTCCCTGTGGTTAGCTGTTGTTGGCCGTGTGGGGCCCGTATGTGTTTTATCTTGTATGTTGGCCGCGTGGGTCCTTTTTTAGCTGATAGATTAGCGTTCATGTAGGCCATAGTTTAGCCTAGCTCGGGATTTACCTTACAGTCATGACTATACATCATGGTGGTCTTGTCGGCCCGCATAAGATTTCCTATTATTGCTTGTTTCTGGTTAGCTGTTTTCTTTCACAGGTGGCTATAAGGCCTTGTCGGCCGGATGTTGTATTTACAGCCAAGATATAGCTCGTTGTTTCCTTGATTTAAGAGTTAGTGTCAGCCCTGCACCAAAAGTGCTTAGGCTCAGTCAGCTCAGTCAGTTCAGATCCTAGTAAGGCACCAGGTGCCAGTCATGCCTCCCAAGATGGGGCGTGATAAACTTGGTATCAGAGTAGGTCGTATCCCAGGGAGTCTGCAAGCCGTGCTATGTAGAGTCTTGTCTATGGATGTGTTGTGCACCACATACTATAGGAAGGAGGGTGCGCGACATGATAGGATGGTTACTCTTCTTTCTTATTCAGTCGTGTTATAGAGCTGTACGGTATAGGGTTGAATCCATGAGCTTCCCATATTCTCTTACATGAGCTTCCCACATTCTTATCTATAGAAATGACAAAGAGCCAATGACACCGCGACTAGTAGGAGATTGGATGTAGCAACAGGGATGGCAATTGCAGGGGTGCCTCAACCAGAAGTCATCCCGGTCTGAGGCGATAGGAGGTTTCATATTGATCTCCCCAGCACTCTCCACCACGTCAGAGCCGCTCGGAGCGTGTATATGTCGCACCCTCCAACAAGTATCTATACCGACACCATCCGATTAGGAGGTCAGAGTGCTGTTATGTTAGGCCTCCAGATGATGGCCGCACAACGTCAGCCCGTGGTATCGGTAGTTGCAGAATCTTCAGAAGGGCCGGTAGCTCGAGGGTCCGAGAGCCTTGCACCGAGTCCCCCACACCATAGGGATGCATTGGGATGAGGACCCTGTACTTCTGGACTAGTTGCAGCGGAATATTCAGGGTAATGTCACCTACAAAGTCAGTGGAGTTAGCAGTGGTTTCGGTTGTGGGACATTGCAGTACTATGGTACGAGAGTCGGGAAAGGTCCCGAGGCGTAGATGTTCCCCCTCTGACTTGGCCCAGCTTCGCAGAGGTCTTCTTAGATCATTATCTGCCACGGGAGATCCGCCAGGCTGGGGTGGATCAATTTTTGCACCTGGAGCAGGGTTTAATGAATGTTCTGGAATATGCTATGAGATTTGGATTCCTGGCCCGATATGCACCGGCCTTTGTGGGATACCGTGCCAGCCAGGGGTGCATCGGTTTATCATGGGGCTGAGTACAGAATATGTGGAGACCTGTATCATAGCTACCTTGCGAGAGGACATGAATATTGCTTGTGTTTAGCATTTGCCCTAATATTGAGGGGATCCCAATGTTGAACAAGGATAGAGAGGGTAAGTCAGGAGAAGCACCCGCAGGACTAGACCTAGTGATATGCAGACAGAGTTCCAGACCCAGACCGCGGATTTCAGACAGGCCACCCAGACCCCCACCTCCACAACAGCAGCAGGGGAACAGGCTCTTGTCGCTCTAGATAGCCAGGGCTCTGCGAGAGTTCACGGTCACAGGATCGACAAATAGCAGAGGGGGTCGGAGTAGAGCAGATTTACTGTACCACTTTTCCTTATTTGTAGCCGCCGTCATTATGGGGCGTGCAGGTATGGTTCTACGACATGTTATGCTATGTGGACAAGAGGGTCAATGGATGAGGGACCGCCCGGCTCAGGTCATAGTGACGTGACCGACAGGGATAGATCTTTAGTGAGGTCATGTGCCCCAGCCCCTTCAGCAGGGTGCAGGCCCCGGCCCAGCTGGAAGAGACCGAGGTGTATCAGGGGCCTCCAGTTCAGGTACCGGCTTAGACCGCAAGTACATATGCTTTACCCGCTTATCGGAGTCGAGTCGTTGCCGGAATGTTGTGACAGGTATGCTGACATCTGCTCTCATTCCATATATGCTTGGATAGACCCAGGTCTTCTACTTATCTTATGTTACACCATTAGTGGCTTGGAAGTTTAGTATCATTATTGAAATTGCTTCGGCGACCTTTTTCAATGTCTACCCCGTCGGCGATTCCATTATAGCTAAAAGGGTTTACCGAGGGTGCATAGTAGAGGTAGTTGGTCGCCAAACTTTAGCAGATTTGGTAGAATTAGAGATGATTGATTTTGATGCAATTATGAGTATGGATTGGTTAGCTCCATGTTATGCTAATATAGAATGTTGTACCAAGACCGCCCGATCTCCACTTTCCCCGGGAGGTAGAACGGAGTGGAAAGGGTGGCTACGCCGAAAGGTAGGTTTATTTCCTATCTTTGGTCGAGGAAATTGATTACAAAGGGATGTATTTATCATATTTTAGGGTTCAAGATGTCCAAGAAGAATTCCAACTCTTCGCCTATTCCAGTTGGTCAATGAATTTAATGAGTTTCCTAGTTTCTCCTTAACAGGAAATTGACTTTGCAATTGACTTATTACCGGGTACACAACCTATATCTATTCCTCCGTACTGGATGGCTCCTGCTGAGGTCATAGAATTAAAGGAACAGTTGAAAGATTCGTTAGATAAAAGTCCATCGCCAAGTATTTCGGGACCGTGGGGTGCGCCAATCCAATTTGAGAAAGAAGGATTGCTCGTAATCAATGATTTGTTCGATCATTTATGGGGAGAAGTGTGTCACTCCCGCCTTGGGGGTATGACTGCACCTGGTGCCCTAGAAGGACCTGGGCCCGGCTAACCGGTGAGCCTAAGCACATCTAGTGCCTTCCTGGCTCTATCTCAGATTTCTGGGATCAACGGGCTATATAACGATCTAAATACAGCTCTGGCCGACTAGGGCCTCTATAGCCACCTGCAATAATTTCAGCTAACCAGAAACATACTTATAAAGAGGAACCTATGCGGGCCGACAAGTCCACCATACTGTCTAGTCATCTGTGACTCAACATAAAGAATATCAGATAACTATGTGACCGACAAGGTCACCACCACTATCGACTACGGCCCCAATAAGACCAACACAATCAGAAAATGCTAAACAACTAAGACAAAACGCACGGCCTCACGACTGGCACAACTGACCACATGGAGATATATATATACAATCAGTAAAGCCTCAATGAGTACCGATAAAATGGTCAGACAGGCCTTGACCTACCCATACCGTATAACAAAGAAAATGAACTACACCTCTGAATATCAAGCTTCGGATGACAGGAGCTGATGACTCTATAGCTGGCTGGAATCACGAGGGATCGCTCCGCCTTAGAGTACCTGCAGGCAGTAATGCAGCGTCTAACTAGCGCCGCATCCACTGGGTAATCGGTATGCAAAGCTAAATCAATACAACTGGAATAATAAACAGTAACTAGCAATTCTAAATAACAGGAAATAACTGAATTCTGTAAGAACTGATATAAGCTGGATCAAACTTCTTCCGTACTGATAGGGCTGGCGTACCTGTCGTCGTGGCGATCTGCTATCTATTAACTATTAGTATATGACACATATACATATATATAGCAAGCAAGAACCAAATACCAACCCCCATAAGCCGGATGGTGCCAACCAATCAAACAATCTATATACCCCTACCCGGGTCAAAACCAACCAAAATAAGTCACCCACTCATCTACCAACTACGAGCACCTCTACCGGCCCCCGGGTCTCCGGCTCCTGCCATGGCCTCCGATATAAATGAATAATCGTGTCTGAGTCTGGAGGACTTCTGTACTATATCTATAACTGTAACTGTATCTGAAATCTGTTCCCTGGGTGCATGCACACAACAGGGCAAACTGTACTGTAATGCTGATCAGCCTAATATGGGGAAAGCTTAATCCTAACTTCGTCCAATCTGGGGACAGCATGCCACTCAGTAGAGCGATGTATCCTCAACCTCTAGCGGGCGTGTCGACACAGTTACTAACACAGGGGCAGCGAGGACGCTTAATAAGATGCCCTCATGACACAATCAGTCTCAACAATCAATAATCACAAATATATAGCAAGCATGTTTAAACTGAAAAATACTATCTCGAATTTCGATTTCTTATTCGAGCTCTTCTGTGTTATACTGATTCTCATACTGCTTTATACTGACTTTGGGATCTCATCTGACTGCATGGCTAACTTATAGCCAAGATACTATCTGACTGTATGGCTATACTGTAGCCAAGATATCATCTGACCTAGATAGCTATATCAGAGCTGCTACTATCTCGACTGTCTGATTTTACTTTTCTAACTTTTATTCTGAATATATATCATATTATTCTAAAAAAACATGCTTGCTAAAACACATACTGGGCTATACTGAGTCTAGCGATAACTTCACATTTGGCGCTGCTTTACTAACTTTCTGACCGAATATGATATAAGGACGCAAAACAGTTTAATTTAACTGCTCAAAACTCATTATTCAACTTCGGGAATTCTATTACAGAGTTTGCTGTATTATGCTAGGCCAGAGTTACTAACTTGCTGAAGAAACTGGTTTTACATACCTTTACTTCGGGTTATCCAACTAACGGACGAAGCTCGACAATACCCACCTATTTCTCCCAACTGCATTCACATATACGTCAATTAGAAACTAAATACACCAATATTCTGAAAGAAAACGTCACTTGCGATATATTTATAGCCCAAATTTTTAGGCTTATCGAAAGACAATCGAAAACTTGCTTTCTTGGAAAGTCCAGAAGGGTTATATTCACTTTAAGCTAGGGAGTATATTGACACTAATTTGAGCAATTCCGCTTTACCTTAGCTCGGTAGCACGACGATTTGTCAGCCGAAATTCGCGAAACTAAATCCGTAGGAATACCCTGCTGCTAAATACGGTATCTGAGGTTAATTTGAGTTTGGACCGCGTTTATGTGTAATCGAGCGATAATTATCAAAACCACGAACCTCCTCACAGCTGTTTCTATCGTTTACTGGAAATTATTTGATTAAAAGAATTAAACCGAAGTTGGGGGCATATATATAATTGATACCTATAAGTCTGCATTCAGGGAATGGTGACGAGAAAGTCATCTCCGAGAATGCGATTTAAGCCCATTTGCTTGCGACGCGCCTCGACTCTGGCGCTTGTCCGATCTTTCCTGAGCCTTTTTCTCGCATGTATGGTATTTGCCCTTAACCAAATATGCGAATAGACCATCTATATGTCAAAATTCCCATGGGGTAACATTCTCCCCCCTTAAGAACACTCTTAGTCCTCAGAATGTAAACTTCTATTCATAGGTATTCCCAACTTACTCAACTTATTTCTAGAAAAATTTGCAGAGTTTCCTGTAATATGGACTCATCTCAAAGACCTGAAATGCAGAAATGTCCAATACAGTACCCACACAATACTAAAGTATTCATCACATGAAAAGATTGGAATCGATTGTCTCATTTATAATGCAGTATATTATAAAATAATAATATAGCATACCTCTTGACTGACTATGCTTGAAATAAGGAGGATATCTGATTTTCATCTTCCTCTGCCTCCCAAGTCACCTCCGGTTCCTGTTGTTTTACGCACTTGACAGATGCAATATCTTTGGGCCTCAATCTACGAATCTGTCCTGCCTAAGATAGCTACTGGAACCTCTTCATAGCCAGCTCTTCCGTAACCTGGATAACCTGGACTGGGACTTGTTTCCAGATGGGTCTCCGATGCATTTCTTAGCATAGATACGTGGAAGACCGGATGAACGGATTCTAATTCTTGGAGGCAAGTTCAACTCATATGCCACTTGGCCTATCCTTCGACGAAACTGATAAGGCCCAACGAATCTCAGATCGAGCTTACCTTTCTTGCAGAATCTCATCACCCCTTTCATCGGAGATACTTTCGTAAATACCCAATCGTTCACATCAAATTCCAGGTCTCGGGTGCTGCACATCAGCATATGATTTCGTGACCGTGCAGTCACAGCGTTTCGAATAAGCTTACCTTCCTCTCGACTGTTGAATAATGTTTGGCCCACCGCCGACTCTCCCACTTCAAACCAGCCAACCGGCGATCTATATTTTTCGCCTCGTATAACGCCTCGAAAGGCGCCATCTGGATAGCTGAGTGATAGCTATTATTATAAGCAAACTCAATTAACGCAAATGCTCGTCCCACTACTTCCAAAATCTAGCACACACGCCGAGCATATCCTCGAGCGTCCGGGTCAGTGCGTTCGGGGCCCGTCCATCTGTCCGAGGGTGGAATGCTGTGCTCAAACAATCTGCGTTCCCAGACCTCTGAAACGATCGCCAAAATCTAGCTAAAATCGTGCTCCTCTGTCTGGAAATATTAGATACTGGCACTGTGTAATCTAACTATTTCTTTGATATACAATTCGGAGTAATCTTCGCCGGAAAGTTTTTCACCGGCAGGAAATGAGCTGATTTTGTCAACCTGTCAACAATCACCCATATGGAATTGTTTCTATGTCTGGTACGGGGGTAATCCCCGCCACAAAATCCATATTCACTACTTCCCATTTCCAGAGGCACAACTATGTCCTGAGTTAACCCGCCTGGTTTCTGGTGTTCCGCTTTACCTGTTGGTAGTTTGGACACTGGACTACAAATTCGGCATTTTCTCTTTTCATACCTGGCCACCAGTAATTCTCTTTGATATCATGGTACATTTTCATCGCGCCGGGGTGAATAGAATATGTATGTAATGTACCTCGTTCATAACTGCTGGCGTTGCCTTGAGTCATTCGAAACACAGAGACTCGGCTCTTTACATCACAACACTTCATCCTCGGTTATCTGAAAATCTGGCACTTCTCCGCTGAATTCTATCCTTAGGCTGGATCAGGTCAGATCCTCATGTTGCCATCCTTTTACTTCCACCACTAATGATGACCCGGCGGTGTTCTGAATTACCGCTCTGTTGTCCTCTGTTTCTGCTACCAACGATCATTAGGCTGGCCTAGTTGATGTATCTCTCTAACCAACTACGCTGCTCGGGCCGCAAATACACCAAACTTCCCATGGATTTACTACTAAGAGCATCTCGCTACAACATTGGCTTTTCCCGGATGATATAGAATATCCACGTCATAATCTTTTAATAGCTCCAGCTAGCGACGCTGTCGCAGATTCAACTCCTCCGGGTGAAGATATACCAGGCTCTTATGATCTGTGAAAATATCCACATGGACGCCATACAATGTCTCCATATCTTTACAAGGATCACGCGGCTAACTCCGGTGTTGTGGGTAGGGTAAATTCTTTTCAGGTTTCCTCAGCTGTCTGGAAGCATACGCAATTACCTTACCATGCTGCATCAACACACAACCCAACCCAACGCCTGACGCGTTGCAATACACTGAATAACCTTCTATACCTTCCGGCAATGCTAACACTCAAGGAAGTTAATCTGTCTTTCAATTCCTGGAAGCTCTGCTCACATGCCTCTGTCCATTGAAACTTTACTGCTTTCTGCGTCAGTTTGGTCAGAGGTGCCGCTATAGTGGAGAATTCTTTGACAAATCTCCTGTAATATCCCGCTAAACACAGAAAACTACGGACTTCGCGCTTGGAGTGGTAGGCCTAGGCCATGTTTTAACCGCTGCTATTTTCTGCACAACCTCCGTATACCAGCATCCGTCACAATATGCCCCTGTGAAGGCTACCGAGTTCAGCCAGAATTCACACTTGAGAACTTAGCATATAACCGACGGTCCCTGGTAGAATAATGGAGCACTGTCCGTAAATGATCCTGTGATCTGTCAGGAGCGATAATACAACAGAATATCATCAATAAACACTATCACGAACAAGTCCAAGTATGGCCTAAAAAGTGCTATTCTATTCGTCCATGAATATTGCTGGGGCATTCGTCAACCCAAAGGACACAATTAGGAATTCGAAGTGTCCATATCGGGTCCTGAAAGCCATTTTGGGAATGTATCTTTCACGGACTCGAACCTGATGATATCCGGACCGCAAGTCACCCTTGAGAAATATCTCGCCCGTAATCGATCAAACAAATCATCTATTCTCGGGGAAGCGGATACTTATTCTTGACTGCAACTTTATTCAGCTGCCGGTAATCTATACACATGCGGAGCGAACCACTTTTCTTCTCACAAATAAACGGCGCACCCCCACGGTAGTACTCGGCCTGATGAAACCCTCTTATCTAGCAAATGCTTTCAATCGCCTCCTTTAACTCTCCGAGTTCTGCAGAGCCATATGATAAGGAGAGGAAATGATATAGGCTGAGGACCTGGTAGCAAGTCGATTGAATCTATCTCCCTTTCTAGGGAACAGGTGCCTGTTTGGAAATACACTGGAATCTGCTCACCACCGTAACAGACTCCGGAGTGTCGGAGACTCTACCCGAACATCCTGAACCCCGACTAGGTGGTAAATACATCCCTTAGCTATCAATTTCTGCTTGAATAGTAGGAAATAAATCTACCTTTGGCGTAGCTGTGCTGCCTTTCCACTCTCTCACTACCTCCCTTAGAAAGTGGAATCGGACCGTCTTGGTCCAACATTCCCACGCTGGCATAGCAATTTACACTAACCAATCCATACCCATAATGGCATCGAAATCAATCATTTCTATCTCTTACCAGATTTATTTAGTCTGGCGATCAGCAACTCCTATTTACACCCTCGATAAATTCTGCTAGCTATAATAGAGTCACCGACGGGTGTGTGGATACAGAAAAGGGCTGCTGGCCAACTCCTGTGCGACATTAAACTTTCGAGCCACAAATGGGGTGAAGAGGCGACAGAGTGGACCCTAGATCAATCAGTACATAAGCAGGCATGAACAGATAGTGATCATACCTGTTACCACATCTGAGACGCCTCTGAGTCCTGTCTCCCCAGTGCATAAGTACGAATTTTGAGCCCGTACCAGCTAGAGGCCTGATCTACCTCGGCCTCTACCCGCCAACCCGGGAGGGCCTGCACCCTGCCGAGGCTGCTGGATCTCGTGGCCCGCGGATCCCCTGTCCTGACTATCTCTGCTCTCTCTGTCGCCTGGCCGGACAATCTCTCATCCGTGCCCCTCCCCCGCCCGCATATAACATCCCGAGGAGCCATATCTACAAGCTCCGGTGTGAGGTCGTCCGCACTCAGGGCAGGGTGAGGGTGTGAACGTGCTCTGCTCTCCCCTTCTCTGTTGCGGGGAATCTACTGTCTCGAGAACTTCCACCAGACCTGGACTGCCCCTGATGAAATCTACCCTAATCGCCGTGGTGGGAGGTGGGGGCCCAGGGGACCGTTTTGACAACCGGGGCCTGGGTCCTCTCTGAACCTCCCTCTGCATATCATCTGATCTGTCTCTACTAACGCTGTTCCTGATTTGTCTGTGTACTGCCCTGTTGCCGCTGTCTAAGTCCCTCAATGGTCTGGGTAAAGGCCTGCACTCGAGCAATATCCATATCTTCTCGTAACGTAGCCGTCATGCATGCTTCAAATGTATTCTGGGTTGTGACCCATAGTAACCTGTGAACTCTGACGACATAGTGTCTCACAAAGGCTGGAGACAGCGGGGCTATGAGCTGCTGTAAAGCATATTCTCATACGCTCCGCCCCTCGCTCCAAATGCAAAACTGATCCATCCGGGCCCCGGACTTCTCGTGGCAAGTAACGGTCCAGGAAGGCCTCCGAGAAGTTGGACCAGGCTTCTGAGGGGCAACATCTCTCCCTCGAGACCTTTCTCAACTCTCGTACCATAATACAACTATGTCCCGCAACCGAAACACCGCCACCAACCGATTCCGTAGGCCGCTCATGCATAACCTGGAAAATTCTCTACATTTGATCTAAGAAATCCTGGAGGATCCTCTGCCTGATCTGACCCAATGAACTGTGGGGACCCAGTGCCAAAATTCCCTGACCCTGAAATACCCGATCCACCCGATGGCCTGTCGCTGTGTGGCACCGACCGGTGTTGTGTGGCCAACTTGTGCCAACATAACCACTGCACTGCGATCTTCCTGATCTGATGGCATAGGGTACAGGAGCTATCGGAGGCGGTGTCGTTCCTAACAGCTCCTGGTGAGAGGGGGACTGCTGAGAGGGCTGTGATGATGTTTTATATCGCCTCAGATCTAGCCGACTCGAATGAAGCTGAGGCATCCCGCTGGTGCCTTCTCCGCTGCTGTATCTAATCTTCTACCTGTGGCAGGGTGTCGTTGGTCTGCCATTCTTATCTGTAGACAAAGAATATGATAAGTTTTAAGAACTCGACCCTACATCGCATCGGTTTCTATAAGTAATGACCGAATAAGAAGGAAGAGTAACTTTATCCTGTCATGCCTCGCAGCCTCCTGCCTATAGTATGTGGTGCACAACACATCCATAGACAAGACTCTACTAGCACGGCTTGCAGACTCTCCTCGGGACACGACCAACCCGATACCAAGTTTGTCACGTCCCCGCCTTGGGAGTATGACTGGCACCTGTGATGCCCCAGAAGGACCTGGGTTGCCAACTGGTGAGCTTAAGTACATCTGGTGCCTGGCTAGCTCTATCTCAGATTTTTTGGGAACAACGGCTATATAACGGCTGTAAATACACCCTCCGCCCATCGGGGCCTATAGCCACCTGCAAATAATTTCAGCTAACCAGAAACAACTGAATACAAGGGGAAAACCTATGTGGGCCGACAAGGCCACCATGCCATCTAGTCATCTGTGACTCAATCATAAAGAATACTAAATAACCATGTGACCGACAAGGTCACCACTACTATCGTACTAAGGGCCCCACACGACCAACACAATCAGAAATGCTAAACAACTAAGACAAAACGCACGGCCTCACACGACCGGCATAACTGACCACAGGGAGATATATATACAATCTGCAAGCTACTATGAGTATTGATAAAATGGTCGGGACAAATCTCCACTCTACCCATACTGTATAACAAAAGAAAATGTATACTACACTCGAATATCAAGCCCGGATGACAGGCGCTGATGACTCTATAGTTGGCTGGAATCACGAGGAATTGCCTCCTCGTCTATGTGTACCAGCAGTATAATGCAACGCCCAACGGGAGCCGTACCACTTGTATTTGAGTATGCAAAGCAAACTGAACACAACTGGAATAATAACAACATAACTAGCAATTCAATAGCAGGAAATAACCGAATCAGAAGAACCGATATGTCGGGATCAGACTCTTCTGTACTGATAGGAAGGAGCGCATTCAATGTCGTGGCGATCTGCTATCTAATAACTAGTATATGACATATAAATACATATATATAACAAGCAAGAACCAATACCAACCGCCCATGTCGGATGGTACCAACCAATCAAACAATCTAATACCCCTTACCCGGGTCAAAACCAATCAAAGATAAGTCACCCACTCATCTACTAACTACGAGCACCTCTGCCGGCCCCTTGGCCCCGGCTCAAGGCCGCCGATATAAATAATCGTGTCTAAGTCCGGAGGACGGTACTACATTCTGTGAATCGGTGAATCGTATCTGAAATTGCTCCCCGGGCGCATGCGCACAACAAGTGGAAAACTGTACTGTAATGCTGATCAAATTGATATGGGAAAGTTTATCCCATCTTCGTCCTATCAGACGGCATGCCACTCCTTGGAGTGACGCAAACCCACCAGCCCAGTGGGCTACACAGCTACCAACCCAGGGGCCGAGGACGCCAAAAGGGGTGCTCCTCATGACACAATCAAGTCTCAACAATCAATAATCACAAATATATAGCAAGCATGTTTAAACTGAAAAATACTATCTGAATTCTGATTTCTTAATCTGAGCTCTTTCTGTGTTATACTGATTCTCATACTGCTTTATACTGGATCTGGGATCTTTATCCGACCGCATGGCTAATCGTAGCCAAGATACTATCCGACTGTATGGCTATACCGTAGCCAAGATATCAGCCTGATTGTATGGCTATACTGTAGCCAAGTTACTATCTGACTGTCTGAATTTTACTTACTAACTTTTTTTAATTATATATCATATTATTCTAAAAAACATACTTAAAACACATATTGGGCTATACGAAATCAAGTGATAATCAGCCATTTGGCGCTGCTTTACTAACTTTCGGACCGAATACGATATAATGACGCAAAACAGTTTACTGAACTGTCTCAAAACTCATTATTCACCAAGGGGAATTCTATTACGGAGTTTCTATATTATTCTAGGCCAGAGTTACTAACTTGCTGAAGAAACTCTGGTTTTACATACCTTTACTTCTGCTATCCGACTAACGGACGAAGCTCGACAGTACTCCAGCCATTTCTCACAACTGCATTCACATATACGTCAATTAGAACTAAATACAAATTCAATATTCTGAAAGAAAACGTCACTTTGGATATATTTATAGCCCAAACTTTGGCTTATCGAAAGACGTATCGAAAACTTGCTATTTCCGAAGTCCGGCGAGAAATATTCACTTTAAGGCTAGGAGTATATTGACACTAATTTGGAGCAATTCCGCTTACCTTAGATCGGTATCACGACGATTTTCGGCCGAATTTCGCAAATCTAAATCCGTAGGAATGCTCCCTTCTGCTAAATACCCGGTATCTGAGGTTAATTTGAGTTTGGACAAAGGTTTGGCTAAAAATCGAGCGATAATTATCAAAACTTTACGAACCCTCTGTTTTTCAAGTGACTTCACTGGCAATTATTTGATTAAAAAGAATTAAAACCGAAGTTGGGGGCATATATATAATTGGGACTATAAGTGTCATTCAGGGAATGGGATTTATAAGTCGCATTTTGCCTTGCGATGCACCGACTTGGCGCTTGTCCGATCTTTCCCCGGGCCTTTTCTAGCATGTATGACATCTGTAAACTCTTAAACAACATGCGAATAGACCATCATAAATGTTAAAAGTTTACGGGGTGTAACAGCAAGCTCCCCAAGATTGATTTAAGGTTTGGGTATCATCAGATTCGTTCCTGAAAGAGATATTCCAAAACCGCCAGACCATGTGTGTCACTTTGAATTTCTAGTCATGTCCTTCGGGTTGACGAATGCCCACCAGTGTTCATGGACTCTGATGAACTGTATCTTTAGCCATATCTAGACCTGTTCGTGATAGTATTTATTGATGATATTCTGGTATATTTCCGCTTAGGAGTGCGTACTGGGATCACCTACGAAACAGTGTTCCAAACTCTTGTAAAATCGTCAACTGTATGTGAAGTTTCCTAAATGTGAATTTTGGCTGAATTTAGTAGCCTTTTTGGGCCACATTGTGTCAGATGCTGTCATTCAGGTAGACTCGGGAGAAAATTGAAGCAAAGGGAAAGCATGGCCTAGACCTACCACTCCGACCGAGGTACGTAGATTTTCTCGGGATTAGCTGGGTATTACAAAAGGTTCGTGGAAGGGTTTTCTACCTTAGCAGCGCCAGTTTTGGATCAAGCAACCCAGAAAGCAGCTCAATTTCACTCGATTGAAGCATGTGAACAGAGATTTCAGGAGTTGAAAACAGACTCACTCTCAACACCAGTATTAGCCTTGCCAGAAGGATCGAGGGTTGCGCAGTGTACTGTAATGCTTTAGGCGTCAGTTGGGATGCTTTGATGCAGCATGATAAAGTAATTGCTTATGCTTCTAGGAAACTGAAGAAGCATGAGAAGAACTACCCGCTCCATGACCTGGAATTAGCCGCGGTAATTCATGCCTTAAAAATATGGAGGCACTACCTATACGACGTTCACATAGATATCTCTACCAACCACAAGAGCCTTCAAGATACTTCACACAGAAAGAGTTGAATTTGGCAGCGCTGCTGGTTAGAATTATTGAGTTAATACATGTAAGTATTTTGTATCATCTAGAAAAGCCAATTTTGTAGAAGACCTCAGTCGCAAATCTATGGGGAGTCGAAATACTGAGGCCGTAACAACGGAACTAGCTCGAGAATTATTTAGTTAGCTAATCTGGCCGTCCGTATAGTAGATTCAGGAGACAGTGGAGCAATTGATTCAAAATACTGTAGTGTCATCATTGGTTGTGGGAAGGAAAGAACGATAGTACGGGGCGACCCTAACCTGGTTCAGCTCAGAGATAGGGTCCAGGGAAGGGAAGTAGTAGATTTTCAAGTAACCGAAGATGGAGTTTTTGAGATACAGGGACCGCCTCTGTGTTCCGTACACGGCAGACTCCCGCCAGCAAATTATGGACGAGGTACATTATTCCCGTTATTCTCTACTTGGGTTCAACGGAAATGTATCATGACATAAAAGAGAATTACCGGTGGCTGGGAATGAAGAAGGAGATAAATAATTTGTAGCTCAATGTCCAATTGCCAGCAGGGAAAATCGAATATCGAAACCCGAATAGACCGAACGTGGGACAGCAGTGCCCAGGAAATGGGAGGCATCAATGATTTTATATGGTTACTTCACACCAGGCTTAAATTTGATTCCATCTGGGTGATTGTTGAAGAAATTGACGAAATTAGCTCATTTTCTCACAAGAAGGGCTATTTTTTCGCCTGGAAGATTATGCCGAGCTTTATATTAGGAGATAGTCCGATTACATGGTGTCCCAATATCTTATCATTTCGACAGAGGAGCACATTTACAGCTAGATTCTGGGTAGCTTTTTCCAGAAAGCAATGAACCCAAGTTAATCTGAGTACGACATTCCACCTCGGCATAGATGAAGGTGCGTAACGTACAATCTAGACGCTCGAGGATATGTTACGAGTGTGTGTGCTGGATTTCTGGGGGCAGTTGGGATGAACATTTACTGCTTATTGAGTTTTTCTACAATAATAGTTACCATTCAGCAATCCAAATGGCACCTTATGAGGCCTTATATGGGCAAAAATGCAGATCCCTAGTTGGTTGGTTCGAGGTTGAGAATTAGGTTAGCTGGGCCAGATATTATTCATCAGTTAGAAGAAAAGGTGAAACTTATCAGAGAACGCTTGTTAACAGCCCAGAGTCGCCAGAAGTCCTACGCTGATGTGCGTCGAGGAACTTAGGAGTTTGATGTAGGTGACTAGGTAATTCTAAAGGTTTCGAAACATGAAGGGCGTGATAAGATTTGGTAAGAAGGGCAAGCTTATCCTAAAGGTTCATTGGACCATATCGAATCCTCCGAAAATAGGCCAAGTAGCATATGAGCTAGATATGCCTGGTGGAATTAGAGTCTGTTCACCTAGTCTCCATGTGTCGATGCTACTTAAAGTGCATAGGAGATCCCTCCAGATTGTTCCAGTTAAGGATATCCAAATCATGGAATAATTAGCTTATGAAGAGATTCCAGTAGCTATATTAGATCGACAGGTTCGCAGGTTGAGGACTAAAAATGTTGCCTCTGTTAAAGTACCGTGGAGGAAAAAAAGAATAGGAGGAAATGACTTGGGAAGTCGCGGACTATTAAGGAAATAGATGTCCTCATTTGTTCCAGACTTAGCCAGGTCATGCGGCTCAGGTACATTTACGATTCAGTTTGTTCTATGATGTATGTTACGTATACTGCTCAGCTAGATACTATAGTGTTGAACAACAATTGCTATAGTGTTATGTGAAATGCATGTATTGACTTTTCATGTTTCAGGAATTTTTAGATAGTCCATATTACAGGGGAGACTCTGCTGAAAGTTTTCTAGAATAAGTAGTTATAAGGGAGTTCCTAGAGCCGAAGTAAAACATTCGGGTACGAATGTTTCTAGGGGGGAGGATGTTACACCCTGCAAGTTTCTAATGTTTAAATGGCCTATTCGTACGTTGGTTGAGAGTTTAGGGGAGGAAATACATGTGAGAAAAGGGTCGGGGGAAAGGCTGAACGAGCAATTATTGGGACTGCGCGGAGAAAGTCACCCAGCTGCCCGAAGAGGCAACGTGGCACACCCTCCCTCCGTTGGGCTCTGTGGCACACCTGCAAACGGCGCGTTAGGGTCCGTGCCGCCGTTCTGTCCACCGCCTCAAGTATAAATATGTCCCCTCCTTTGGATTTTATTTCATTTAAACATATATACGATCAGACCCGAGGGAGTACAAAGAAACCGAAGTTAAAATCCTCCGTTTACGCTATGAAATGCTGCCCGAATTCAAATTAACTTCGCATCGAAGCATAAGGCTACAGGGAGCATTGCTACGGAGTTAGTTTCATAAAATTTTCCCCGCAAATCGTAGCCCCACGAGCTAAGGTTGTTGGAATTGCTTCAAACTAGTGTCAATACGATTCCAAGATTAAAGTAAGCATTTCTCCCTTTTAGATTCTCGAGAAATTATGAGTTTTCAAATTTTTGTCGTTGAAATATAGTTAATATTTATCTATAAACTTATCAATTTCCGAATTTAGTATTGAAATTTGCCTCATTCTTCCAATAACGCGCTGCAAATGAGAAGAGCAGTTGGTCAAGAGCCGACACTCGCCTAATCAAGAATCGACGAACGAGGTATGTTAAGGCAGTTTTCGCGTTAGTTTTGTAGCATCATAATTCAGTTTAAAATCATGATAAGATACAATTAGAAGTACGTTAATCATGAACAACTGCCGTTATTAGCTGAGACTAGTAATCCAACATACTGGGATTTGATTTGCCTATATATCCTCCATGACCGACCCCAGGTTAGTTGTGTCGACGCCTCGCCAGGGGCGAGATGACGTCGCTCCAGCAAGAGAAGCATGTCGTCCGCAATGGATGAAGATGGGGTCCCAGGTCCTCATAGAGTCCATTCCATGGCTGGACTATTATACATACCCATACGGCACCACACCGACGAGCCTGGTGCCCGGGTACAGATATCAGGAGCCCAAATGACTCAGACACAGCTACAGTCAGGGGCCGAGCGGGCTCAGTTGCAGACCCAGGGGACTGGTAGGACAACTATAGTTACCAGTATGACCCATTATGACCTTTGATAGGGTATATAGATTGACGTACCACCAAGGCTTATGGGGTCCTGGACGGGTTGTTTTGGTGCTGCCAGGTACCTTTTTACTTATGGGGGCTAGGGTTCTTATTTGCATTAGTGATTGATAGACTAGATAATAGAGAGCCCAACTATTTAGGTATGAGTTCTACTCCTTTTCTTTCAGTTACTTACAGCTCTATCTTTTATATGCACACTATACCATTTCCCTTACATACTGGTATGATGCTGTATTGTGCCCTTCCGGGGCACTGCACATTGTTTGGGCTCATGTGTATGGATAGACCCAGGAGCAAGTCCCCGTAGCTTTCGTCTCGTGTCACTGTAGAAAGCAATACCTTTTCTTTCTGAGCTTGTAGATAGAAGGTTTACTTTGGATTGTACAGTTCAGGTAGGTCGGGTCCTGTCCCACCACTGTCACTTCTCTAGAGGCCGCACTGTTTCTTTTCCCCGTGGTTAGTTGTTGTTGGCCGTGTGGGGCCCTGCTTGTGTTTTATCTTGTAGGTTACGCGTGTGGGCCTTGTTTAGCTGAATAGACAGCGGTCCTAGTTTAGCTTCTTAGCTCGACTACCTTACGCTCATAACTAGACATCATAAGGTCTTGTCGGCCCGCATAGATTCCCTGTACGCTTGTTTCTCGTTAGCTGTTTTCTTTCATAGGTGGCTATAAGGCCTTGTCGGATGGAGGTTTGTATTTACAATTGAGAAATAGCCGTTGTTTCTTGATTTAAGAGTTAGTGTCAGCCCTGCACCAGAAGTGCTTAGGCTTAGCCTAACCCACCGCCTCGCATCCTAGTAGCGCCAAAAAGCAGTCAAGGCCTCCCAAGGTAGCGTGACATGGAGCCCCCCACAAAACTACTATGTGACTCAAGTAATGGACAAAACCAACCAGAAAAGCTTGTGGGAATCCTGTTTGATGTGCTTGTTAAAGTGGATAGATTCATATTCCCAATGGATTTCGTGATCCTTGATTGGGAGGTTAATTTTGAGTAACCCTATCATTTTGGGGTGACCATTCCTTGCCATTGGGAGTGCTTGCAGAAGCTAGAAGGGCTATTCCTTTCCACTTGGGGAGTGCTTTTAGTGGATGAAGGCTGGCCAGTTAAATTCGACTTAGCAAAGAAGAGGTCACCTTCACGTCTGGTCACAATGAATCAAACAAAGGAGTATAGAGTGGTCTCAAGAATCGAGGATGAATATGAGTTCCTTGATGAAGTCTGAGTAGTCAAGAGACCTGTGTCTTGTCGCGACATTAAATCAGGTGTTTCTTGCGAGGCAAATCTCAAGTTTATTAACTTATGTGTGCTTAGGTGTGCAAGAGAAACAAACCAGGTGGTAGAATAAATTTCAAGGAACAAATGGTGTTACGGGTCTGCAAGTACGACTCTAAGAGGATTTTACGGCCGTAGTACGAGTCATGGTGAGAAGTAGAGATGTATCTCAGTGCATGAGTTCAGGTACAGCTGGTCCTATGACTCGTAATCTCATTAAAAAGAAGGTCGTAGTACTCACTGTAGTTATTAACTACAAGGCATGGACCAACACCATATGTGGACCATGAGTCATAGCACGGGTCATACCTTCACCGTATTTATCATAGTATGTACTCGTAAGTCCACAGTTAAGTTTTCTTAACACTTGCTACGAAATCCTAGGACGAGCATATAGGGCCTTCCTATGACTCGTGGTATGAGTCATGATGGGTCAAACGCTAAAATAACCCGGCTCGGCCCAAATTTTTAAAATCTGTCCCAAAGCTTATTTTAAATTTCAAAATTGTTGGACCTTTCTACGACTAAACTTGAACCCATTAGAGCAATTCCTACTATTAATTTCACCCGTAACTCAAAGTCACAATCGATTGATCAAACTTTGTGCTCACTGTACACTGCTCAACCCAAAGTTTAGCCCTAGTCACTGATTTTTAGCCAGTTGAGCCAGGCTTACAAAGAAATTCAAGTAAGTGTTTATGCTTTGAGTTAAGAAAAGACCTACATGCTTATGTAACTTGTGCAACCATTGTGGAGTCCTCAAAATGCATGAAAATAGAAAAGGACAATGACCAATGATGTAAAAATTAAATGTGTGACTATGTAAGATCTTAGAACATGTTAAAATTGAATAGGAACTGCTATAACTTTAGTTACAGGTTTTGAAATAAAAAGGAGAGGGAATGGTAGTTGTAAAACGTGAAGAATATGCCTAGACTTGGGAATTCTGAGTACCCAACACAAAATTGAATTCACCTGCAAACTGGACTTCTGAAAATAAGGCAAGGAAAGGCTTCACAAGCCTTACTATGACTCGTCGTTTCACACATGACTCAAAGGATGGCTCATTGGGACTGTCCTAAGACAAATATGTAAATACAGAGAAACCTAGTAGGCCCGCAGTATCCTGCTACGAGTCATACCAGTAATCGATTAGGAGTCTGAAGAGGGTTAAGTCCAAAAGTGACAGTACGATCCTTCCTACGACTCGTGGAATCAACTTACGGGTCATACCATGAGTCGTGGAAAAATTCAGAGCATTGGTTTTCAAGGGGCATCCCTGCCGACCGCTGGGTGTACATCGTATCTTCGTGGTACAAGTTGTACCTCCGTAGGCGTACTTTGATTTGTGACATTATGAGCCCAGCATGGATCACCTCCAAGGTATGTGACTCGTACTGAGACCCAAGGAAAATTATAGAGGGAATTTTTTTCTTACTTTCTTTTCTCAAGATTAGGAATTCTAACCTTTTTTCTCCATAGGTACAATGACTCAGAAAAGGAAAGCATCCATAGTAAATCGCCAGAGGGAATTTCTATATGAAACCTCTGAATCTGAACAAGCGGTAAACACACCTAATGATTCATTTGAGGAAAATAGGGTCGATACATCTGACACTGATGGGACTCAAACCACTAGGGAAAAAGCTAAAGCCTAGGCCAAGGTGGCCACTACCACTGAATGGGTGCCCCTAGTCCGAGGAGGAGCCGAGGAAAGAGCCAAAGAGTCCAAAAGTGGGTCTAGTGATGATGAGGGGCAATGAGGAGGCCCAATCCGGTGATGGAGATAGGATTCTGAATCTGAGGAGGAGGTGCACCAATGCTGAGCAGAGAAGACTCTGCCCTAGGGAGGCTCGTACCATTCGGTGGAGAGTACTAGGAGCATAGGAGATCTATGAACAGGGTATTTTCCCACCGCCAAGAACAAACCTAGGCGGAGTATTGAAGAAGAGCCACAAATCCTCACCAATACACTGAATAAGGTGGAGGAGGTGAAGTGGATATTCAGCTATTATGGGTTCGATTGAGTGGCTAGAAACCCCGGATCGACACTTTAGAGATCGTCCAGGAATTCTATCGCCAATATTTGGAAACCATGAAGCAGAAAGAAAAGGAAGGGGAAAAGCTTGGAAAGATCAACCCAAATTGGATAGCGTCATGGTACGAGGCCGCAATGTTGATATATCTGAGCGCTATTGCTCTTCGGGTGTTATATGGCCCCAATTTATAACACCACGCTATATTGGAGTATGACTACCGCGGACGCTATGAAAGATCAAAGCAGTTAGGCATTGACAGAGGTGGAGACAAATTCAATGGTTGTCTGGTGTTATTGCTGAGGACAAGGGGGAAGAAGAATGGGTCACTAGCGGAAAGCAGGTCACCAAGAATTCACTAAACTTCATAGCAAAAGCCTGCTGAATGTAGTTCGCCACCGGTTGGCCCCGACTGGGAATAACAATACCTCGCAGAATAAACAACATTGGTGGCGTGTACATGTCCAGATACCCCATTAATATCCCCAGGGTCGGGGCTATAGAGGAGATCTGGGATCAGGATATGATGAGTAACATCATCCCATTCCCGAGTCTCATATTCAGGTTGTGCACTGAGGCAGGTATCTAGGTGCATCATGGTAAGGGGAAGTTGATCGGAGGGACAACGAACAACAAAGATATTGGCTTAATCTGGAGATGAAATAAAACTCGATAGCCAGGCATGACTTTCTACCATAGACCCTGTACCAGAAAATTGGGGGCGAGCAAGTTAATGCCCCTACCTCACAGAAGAAGGACAAGACACTGGATATAGACGCCGGTCATTCAAAGGCAGCTCTTAGCATCTCTGCCGCAGCACCTAAGTGGCCTTCCGAGCCAGACCTGTGCACATGCAGCACCTGTGGAATTTCTCCAGAAGATGGCCAAGAGACTGACCGTAGTTGTGAAGATGGTATAGTTTATGATAGAGAATGTGAAGCCTTGGGTGAAGGCTGAGATTGAGGCGGCTGCACGGGTCCTACACGCTGTGCTGCTAGATAGCTTTAAGAGCTGCCTAATGATCACATGGCCGAGCAAACCGACACTCGGCAGCCTCCATGAGGAGTTGGGGGCTCTTTGGAGCCATGACCAAGCTGTCACTGACAGTCAGCAATTCTAGCAGCCCCCACTTCCTGACCTCGACATTGGCATAGATGAGGAGTTTGACGGTGACATATTGGGATCCTACAGGAGCTTAGAGAGAGAAAATACAAAAAGAAGGTCTCTGAGGATGTTGGAGATGAGACACTAATGAGGAAGAGAAATAAATAAAATAAACAACACAAGTGGGCGAGATTAGAGAGCCAGAAGACTCACGAAGAGCATGGGTCGGAGTTGCTTGAGAGAGCGGGTATCTCCACCACTACCCATGCCAAGCTTCCGGCGGCAAGGACGCTCGTGAGCCACATCCAGCCCCAGTGATTTCAGAGTTCATAGAAGTGACCATTACTGCTGAGGGGGTAACCATTTCCCCATCGATACACCATTGAGGCAAAGCGGTCACTGCCACGCTTATGACTACAAATGGAGTGTACAACCTCCGCAAGAGATTATAGGAGCGCTTAGTGCACCACAGGTATGTTCCATTCCTTTTGTTTTACATTCTATTCTTCGAGGACAAAGCATGCTATTTAAAAGGGGAGGGGGGTGTAACTTGCATTTTGGGGATTTTTTGGATTTGTCCGAGGGTTTTGTTTTGCCGTGTTTCTTTTTCATCGGGCATGCTATCTAGTAAACCAACATGTTTAGTATGTTTTTATTTAATTATAAAGTAGCTTAGGATTATCAGCCAATAAATTGTATTAGTTTTGATGTTTTAAAAATAAAACCCTATTAAAATTTTTTTATGATGGTTAGCTATGTAATTTGCTGATCAGAAAGCACGATTTTTAGGATCTTTGTGTCATTTAGTGTATTTGCACAAGTAGTTCTTGTTATCCATGTATAAACCGAACAAGTATAATGAATGCAAAATATTTACCATGAGTGAGTGAGGTCTATACCTAGTTTAATATTGTGTAGAAGATCTAGAACTTGCCCGCTGGTCTACAGGTTTTAGGATGGTTGGTTAGGAAACATCATATGCCATTTTTGTTTAGCTGTTTTTAGCTTAAAGTACCCTACCAGAATAATATGATTCCCTTGATCCTACTTTTGAGCCTTAAATAAATTATTTTTCTTTGATTAACTGATTAACCGTACCCATTTTTATAATGAACCTGTTTTTGGCCTTGTCCCTCCTTGACATTGTGAACTCCCAAATATGCGCAAAAATGCCCAAGTTGAGGGTGGCTAGAGTAGGGGTGCATATATCTTGGGTAGGTGAAAAAGGAAGGAAATAAAAAGGGTTAAAATGAGGTATGGTGTGGCAAGAAAAAGAAGAAAAAAGAAGAAAAATTAAAAGAAGATACAAAAAGAGAAAAATGAAATGAAAATTTGAAAACACACCACACTATAATTGCCAAAAATGGTGGAAAAGGGAGGAAAAAGGAAAAGCAAAAAGGGTGAAAAAACTGAAAAGTGGAGCTAAGTGTAGTGTAGTGCCAAGGAGGGTTTAGTCACTAAAAAATTCTATATCTACCATGCCCAGCCTGAAAGTATACATTACAAGCTGAATCAAATCCAATAGTGATCCTAGCCTGACCATCTATAGAGCCGAAGTAGAGAAACAAAGGGCAAGCCTATGATACCAATGTGTAATATTTGGAACTTCCTTGTGAGGGTGGAGTCTTAATTTGTTCAGTCCCATGTTTCATGTTTTTCATATTTATGAATGGGGACTTCTATTTTCTTTGAAGGATACATGGTTTGTGTTTTATTCTGCCAGTTGTCCATGTGAAAAATACTGGTGATGACTTGACTATCTGCTAATAGCTAGATGACATATCTTGATCCTTGTTTATCATGGTTTGTGATTACTTGATGTGCATATGCCGATTTAGTTTAACTGGAAAAAAGGTAAAAAATTGTTTGAGTTTATGGTGCAAATTTTGATTGATGGTGGCTGTAGTATCCTAGGTTTATTTTCTAGTTAATCGTCGTTTTTAGTTTTTTTAAATTTTTTTTACCTGAGGATATGCAAAAGTCTTAAGTTGAGGGTGTTAATATGCTGTAAGTTTACAACACTTTCGACACTTAAAACTGAGAAAATAACATGGACTTAGGAATGCTTATACGGATATGAGGTGCTTTTAGTTTGTTTTCAGGGAAAATAGGTGTTGGAGCAAAAATGTGCAAAAGATGCATAAAAGTGTAGAAAATCAGCCAAGGACCAGTCTCAATATAAGCCATACCTAAATTGTACGAGTCGTACTAAGAATCGTGGAAAACCTCAGAAGGCTGAAACAATGTGAAAGTACGACTCTCAGTATGAGCCGTAACTGGAGTCGTGGAAAACTTGAGAAAAATTTGCACAAGCAGTCTCTTGGTACGGGTGGAACCCACAGATCGTAACATCTATTTACCACCCATACCATCATCCATGGGGAGCTTAAGTGATTCTTAAAGACTTGGCAGAACTCCAAATGCAACAAGCAATTACGAGTCGTAGGAGCAAGGTATGAGGTGTACCACAACACTTACAGAAAAATTCAGAAGATGTCAAAGTTCTCAAAGTCAAGCCACAGATGGATTATATGACTCGTAGGACCATGATACGAGTCATACTTGTTTCCAATACTTAGCCAATTTTGCAACAGCCAAGGAATGTATGAGAGTCAGGTAAGACTCGTACAATCCTGTTACGGGTCGTATGATCAGTCGTAGGACGAGTTGGCGCCAGATATGAAAATTTTCTTGTTAGCTTAGGAAAATATTTCTAATGTCTGTATAAATAACTTTTATGTTTCTTTTACTGAGAGGGGAGTAGATGTGTGATTACATTGGGAAAAGTATTGTTTGTGAATTATTATCAAGTTTTGGACAGTAATTCCTGAGATCAACTCTTTGTCTTATCAATTGTTCTTGATTTTGTTCATCAATATTCGAAGCAGATTTTCTTCAAATTATTGGTATAAGTATTTAATTATGTTTTTGTCTATGAGTGCTAATTATAATCTTACAATCATGAGAGGCTAAAACCTCCACGACGAGGGTTGTAGGAACCATGGTGGATTAACGAAATATGGTTACACAAGGTGATTCAAAATCAATGATAAACGCTTGTATTGTATTCTCTTCATCTTTTAACATTTCTTAATGGTGCGCAACATTAGGACTTTCTCGATTTATTTACTTGCTTGAACCTAGAGAAGTATAGATTAGGAAAAGAGAATTACAACAGAGCCTTAATTTTTATAATCATTGTATAACTTGAGCTGCAGTTGCAGAAAAATTAATTTGGGAAATATTGATAACGGTTAGTTTGAAATCGCTCATGAGACCTGATCCAGTGACTGAGTATAGTCATCCAATAGGGACGAACCAATCATTTGGATGAACCTTAGTTATTAGTTCTACAAGTAAGTATTGAGATTGATCACGTGTGTATATTAGAAGTAGTTATGCACCCATGGGGAACACTTACTCTAGTTATTTGCAAATCTTGATAACAACCACAATTGTGATCTTATTTTATTATTGTTTTTCTTTAAAACCCCATATTTGGAAATAACTTACCAATAAGCTTAAGTATCGACATTAGTCTAGTTCTTACCTTATTCCCTATGGTTCCACCGCAACTTCTTTGTTGGTTCTTTATTGACAACGTCCACTTCATACTTTGATAGAAAGTGTGAGTTTGAGCATTATGAGAACCCATATCTTAGGGTTAGGAAATTGTTAGTTTAATCTTAGGAATGAAAGAGAAGACTTACTTTTGAGGAACTTGTGATTGGAGATGTTTGGAGAACTTAGTTCCTCTTTAAAACCATGAAATTTAGGGAGAATATAAGGTATGGATGCTTGGATATCATATGGGTAATGTTAGAAATGATTTCCAACTTAAAACATAAGATATATATAGAAATAGGGTTAGGACAGGGCCTGGCGCGCCGCTTCAGCCATAGCCCCAGCCTGATTCTTTTTGAATTCGGCCTCTGGGGCGCTGTGCCTGCCATAATGCCACTTTGAAGAATTATTTTCATCTGAGGTTTTGTCTCGGGCGTGGGGCACCTCCCAAGGAACCATACCTGATAAAAATTTTCTCTTAAGTTTAGTGTCGGGCGCTACGCACCTCTCAATGCGCCTATCTTGACAGTGCCTTAGTAAAATGCCCATAACTTTTTTACTCCGAACTCCGATTGACAAATGATTGGATGAGTTGGAAAGAAGACTAAAAGAGCTTCAATTTTAAGGGTTTTAATAACCCAAAAATACTTTGTATATTGGGAGTTATGATTATTTGAATTTGACCCTTGTAAGAACTTACATGAAAATTCAATTGGTAGGAAAGTTCTCAACTTAACTCTATGCTAGAGGTTCCTTATGACCTTAATTCACATCCAATGTACTTTCCAAACTTACGAATTGATCTTAACACCTAGTTTTCATAAAGTTTTTTTTCGGGTTTGGGTCTATCTTCATACATAGATGGCTTGAACTAAGCTCGAAAGTCGGAGGCGTTACACATTCATGAATACTAGAACATGAAAGGAACTGAGAGACATGAAAATGAATAGAGTATTAAGGAGGAAACAAGTAATGCATGCTGGAACTGAGCTGGAAGGGAAAAGGTATGGGTATTTGGCCAACATATCTGCTTCGGCTTCCGAAGTAGCTCCTTCAACTAGTTGATTTCTCCATAAAATCTTCACGGAAGCTACCTCTTTGTTCCTCAACTTGCAAACTTGACGGTCTAGAATCTCAATTGAAACCTCCTCATAAGTAAGACTATCCTTCACCCTAATGCTCTCTACTAGTACAATTACAGATGGATTGCCAATGCACTTATTCAACAAGGACACATGGAAAATTAGATGTACCGAAGCTAACTCCATAGGCAACTCCAACTCATAGGCCACATTGCCGATGCGCCTCAAAATCTTATAAGGATCAATGTATTAGGGACTAAGATTTCCCTTCTTGGCAAGCCTCATAACTCCCTGAAAACGCTCAAACCATACTTACAACTGAAGTATGAAGCGAACGTTGTCAATAAAGAACCCAACTAGAGGTTAGGGTCGATCCCACAAGGAATATGGAAGATCTAGATTACAGCCGGTAGATGAACTTGTATGGTAATTACTTCACAATGGGGGGATTATAATAAAAATCAATAATAGAAATAAACAGCAGTCAAGATTATATTTGTGAATCAATAATTAAAGGATAACTAGAGTTTGTGTTCTCCATGGGTTCATAACAGCTTTGGGTATACACTCGTGAGCTTTACCAATACCTACTTATAAAACTGATAACTTAGGTTCTTTCAAACGATCGACCAATCCCTATTGAATGACTATCCTCAATCACTCGAACAAGTCTCATGAGTTTTGCAAACTAACCGTTATCACTAAGTTCTAGATATAACTATCCCGCGACCACAACTCAAGTTAATACAATGATCATCAAGATCAAGGCTCTGTTGTTATTCTCTTTTCCTAATCTCTACCTCTTCGACCAAAGCAAGTAAAGAATTCAGGCAGTTCCTAACGTTGCACACCACTAAGAATCATTAAAGATGAAGAGACTACAATATAAGTAATTAGTATTGGTTTTAGACTCACTTTGTGCAACCCTAACTTGTTAATCCGCCATGGTTCCC